>OX438858.1:1800000-2037009 GCA_949315895.1 Anania crocealis | reverse complement strand
ATAAACTCACGAATTAAAATGGCGCCTGGTGATATTTAAGAAGGTCACACCCTTAGAGTTATTTGATTCGGGATCTATACCATGTACCTTATTTATTATGAGTTTCCGATATTTCGGCACTGTTGCAAGCGCCATGATCACGGGAGAACTGAGTTCTCGGCGGCTCCTGTTAAAATATAGAAGCATATCCCGAATTAAAAAACTCTAGTGATAGTGACAATGAAAGTTTAAATCAGTTGGTCACACCATATTACGGTATCGCTAGTAGGAATTCTCTAGATAGTTATTTATTAAAGAACTTTAATAATGTAATAAAATCTGAGATAGGTAACTTGTCATTATAACTTCATGGTCGTGTGGTACCGGCACTTTATACGGATTTCATTCCTTTTACTATAGAAGACGCAAGAAGTGACTCAAGTAGTACTGCCAGAAGCAGACGGGCAGCACCGTCTTCTCTCTAACATGCCAAACTGCGATGGCCAAACCGTTTGCCAGTAAAATCAGTTTAATTTCTGCAAATAGGCCCCAGGAGGCACTATACACGTCCCAATATTTAAACCTACCACTGCTTCGGGACAAATCTGCGCTAGTGCCGAGAAAAAGCAGCGCAAGCAACTCGGTCACTATTTTGTCAGCCACTTTTCGAATAAATGTTTACAAAAGGTTTAAGCCAGTACGAGCTAAGACAATTTAATGCTATACATTCCTATTATTTAAATAATCATTGATAGTGTAATAGCCCTTTTTCAGTAAATTTACTATGACATACTATTTCAATTTATTTACAGGGAGTTCAGAAGTGCCCTGTGGTAATTTGTTGAAAATACGAATACAATTTCCCATGAACGGCTTTCTGTTACTGTTCGTAGTCTGAAGCCCGGAACGGCAAGTATATCTTTATTTCTTCGTTACTTATTGGAAGGTATACGATACCAATGGAAGCGATTGTGGTAAAGGCATATGTCCAGCAGTGGACTAATATAGCTGCTTATGATGATGATGATGAAACGACATACCTTACTCTCTCTACGACCCGGGTTTTTGCATATAAATGCAGTGAACTGATTTAGAAAAGAGTATTTGTTCGTCGAAAAAAGTTATTTCAGACGGCAATTACACGTGACCCAAAAATTAATATCTCCCCAGAACATAAGAAGACTCTTATTATAATTTAATAAAGTTACAATTGGTATCATAGAATAACATTTTGAATGGCTATTTTATCCTTAATTCAGAAATCAACAAATGAAACAGCCAGTCGTAAATATCAAACCCGAATAGTTTCGACACTTGCCAAAGGCTAGTTATTCGCTTAGTTAAAGTTAATGACTCTGCTTTGGTCTTAATAGCTTCGTTACTGACTCAATGTGCTATGCTTGGAATAATCACAAACCACAACACAGCCTCAGCAAAGCAGTACAACATTTTGGTGTTTATTTGTGCAATAATATTGCCAAAAATTCAAAAACTCAATAAGTATGTGGTTTGCATGTCGGCAAGGAACTATAGGTGAACTGCCTTTGGCATAGTTCAGATCACTTTCATTTTCTTGCCTTTGGCATAGTTCGTGTCAAACGTTATCTGTCATTGTAAAAATAAAGTCAATGTAATTAGCTTTTGCCGGCAACGAATCATTTTTGCTCCAGTCGCATTCAAGTAAACAATTAATGGATAAGTTTTTATAATGTACTGAAATACTGTGAATCAATAAAATATAGGTATTTAGTCGATCTATTGCTTCATTTACTATATAGAAAACATCATTTGTGAACGGCCCTTTAACATTGGCAATATTAAAGTACTATAATTAATTGTATTATTAGCAGAGCTCCGTGGCGGAGTGGCGTACACACCGGTTTTCAAGGTGTTGCCTGCTCCGAGGTCCCGGGTTCGATTCCCGGACGGGTCAATGTAGAAAAAATGAGTTTTTCTACATTTTCTCGGGTCTGGGTGTTTGTGGTACCTTCTTTGTCTCTGGTTTCCAAAATACGAATGCTTTAAATAGTTATTCAAATTGGGGTCTGAACAATGTATGTGATGTTGTCCACATTTATTTATTTATTCATTTTATTTATTTAAATTGGCAAAATCTATATTTACCAAATTTTTTTTTCTTCGGCTATTCTTTTTGCGTTATAGCTTAGATTCATGTGTAGACTTTACGGGTTTTTCTACGAGGACTAAATGGCTAGGTCAATCATAGTTTGGTCTTACTCATAGCTGTAAATAGCCTCGAAATTGTTTTACTTTTACGAGTTTAAAATGCCATTTAGTTTTGTACTACATCTATTACTTTGAGTTTGACCTTTGACTCATTCAGTGTTGGATCATGTGGACTGCAATTTGGAAAGCTTAGTCAGTATGGATTATGTAAAAAATAATCGATAACACTGCACCCATTTTGAAGAAACAATATATTTTTTGAAATGTTTTGAAGATTACAAATGTTTATGAACATTCACTTCTTTCAAATTTACGTCTGAAATATATTTGGTACCTACCAAAGAAATTCAGCTTCTTTATAGGAGATCATATAAGTACTTCTATCTGTTATGATCTATACATCACTTAGTATGCCATAGCCGCAAATGCCACACATTCACTGTTTATGGCGTTTTATTGGGGAGGCCTAAGTCTAGCATTGGAATTTGAGAGATGATGGCAAATGGTGGTCTTGTGGGACAGGGCCCAATGACATATCAAATGTAAATATGTGAAACAATACATACAACCTCTTGAGCATATATTTCCTGTGCCCGACCAGCAGCAGTGGTTTAAAAAGGAGAATAGATTGCCCGAAGTAAACGTACTACAATAATACTTCGGGCCATCGTACATAAGATGTTGATCGAAAATAGGTCACAATTGATATACACGTTAACGTTTCTGGAAGAAAAAAGGCACATAATTAGACTAATCATCATCATTATGATCCAGCCAAACGACGCCCATTGCTAGACGTAGGCCTCCCCCGAGGATCTCCACAACGATCGGTCCCATGCCACTCTTATCCACTGGCTTCCCGTGTCCTTCATCAGATCGTCGGTCTAACTATGGGGAGGCCAACCCACAGATCGTCATTCTATACTAGGACTAATAAAGATATTTCATATTATACCCAGAAGTTTATCACGTCCACTTATAATGTTGAATATAGGAAGAAAAAAGCGGAGACGAAATCTCCGATAAAATTACGAGGAGAGAAATAGAAATGGGGGTGAAACTATAATAATTAAAATTTGAGCATTGTGAAGCTAAGCTCGTGTCTTTGTGAAAGCTTAATAATATCATTTTACAGTATACATACATATAATTTGACATCTCGTTTGACTGTTAGTCTTGTGGGAATCAATTTTCACAGCCTTAAAAAATAATATGTTAATTAGTAAAAATATCACATACTTATCTGTGAAAAAAACTAAACTTCTCATAAAGATAACAATCAAGCAAAACATCAAATCAATCCCAAAGAAAATGTTTTAAATGCTTAGTTGTAACTTTGATTAGTTCAAATGGCTTCGGTTAAAGTATGAAAGTTCAAATCGGTAAAAGGAATTTACAAAATTATTGCCATTTTTAAATTTTGGCACGAGTCTGTTGAACATCCGTTTACGGATACAAAAAGGAACATGTAGAAAACTAATTCTTTGAATAGAGTTTTGAAATCTCTGGCTAAATGCTGTGGGTAAACCTTACAAAATAATCAAATATCAATTCACAAATGTGTTAAACATTAAATAAACAAACAGGACAAACAATAATTAATATCGTACTTATAAAATGTTAAGATACAAGAACAGTATATAACAATCAGTCTCAAGCCAATACACACGGAATGTCAATCGTAATTAATTAAATATACTCGAAGACATCCCATTTATAATTGCAAACCAATACAAATTTAGGATGGACGTCACAATAACCCAAGAATACAGCTCAAACAATAAATAATTGTGCAGGATATTAATATATTTTTCGGTTGCAATCATAAATGTGATGCGTAACTTACTGCTAAAATCTACCGAAGAGTTGGTCCATCTGTTAAAATATAGAAGCGTTTCGTAAACTCAAATAAAACGTCCATTGAGACACCGCCGACGAAGCCTAAGCTCACTCTTAGAAATAACGAAGTAGCGGAACGTTACAAAGATACGAATACTTGTAGGCGTCAAACAACCACGGGAATATGCTCCACAATAGATTTAAAGTTCAATTCACTTTCACCAATAGTCACTCACATAAAGACAGAAGTAAGGGGGTTTCGGCAATTCATTAATTCCGAACTTCAGATTAGCCGGTGGAGGGACTAAGTCAAGCGTTAAATTAGGTATTCCCCACACGGAATGATACAAGTACGACCAAAGTGGTAATGGTAATATTAATAAGGATGGAGACTGTTCGGAATCATTGATTTGTCGAAATTTAGCTTGCTCACATCCTTGACATGATCATGTACCGTCCATCCGCCAAGAGCTCCCTCGTGTCAGAGGGTGAGCCGGGGCTCAAGCTTGGGGCCACAGACGGCGTTGAGTAGGTGTCCTTGTTAAATCGGCCTAGTCTCCTATCCGTCTCTGAAGCGACAGATATCTCTTCCTCAGCAATTTGCTCCAATGGAGAGTCTCGCAAGGCATCTCCATTCAGTGCCAAAGCATTTACAAATCCATGGGCTCTATCAGCAGGCGGCTCAGTGTAGGTCTCAGTAATCGTCTCTGTCGGCAAGACTTCGGTAGCTCGCGCTCGTCTTGCATGCTTCGTGTGCATTCCACCAGTCTCGGCGTCCCTTTCAAGCCTATGTCCAGAGCGAGACCGAGTCAGTTGTCTCTGGACATAATCCTCAAGAGCGTCTTCCTCGCTTTTAGTAAGATATTTGTGAAGAACAATTAAAAATATGCCGATGCCTAGAGCGAACAGACCTGAGCACACTAGTTCGTTGAACCAGCTGACGGAGCCGACGATGCTCCAGGAGGTAACGTCATCAGGGAGCCAGCCGGATCCGATAAGGAAGAGTCCGAGGACGAGAAAGACGACTCCGAGGTGGAGCATGCCGACGGAGGAGACGACTTCATTGTCGGTGGTGCGTGTTTTTTTGAAGCGTCGTCTCTCGAGGCTGCCGGTGGAGCAGTGCGGGGAGGTGATGCCGGATTCGGAGGACTGGAGGGAGTAGCGGCGCTCTTTTGCCCTCTGCTGCTCGGCACGCCGCTTGCGCTCGCGCCGGATGGCGAGCGCGGAGTGCAGGCCGACCGCGTGCATGGCGCACCTGCAAGCACGGGCACGGGTGAGTGCGGGGCGGGGGAAGCGGCCGCAGGCGCGGGCCGCTCGCCAGCGGTGACACCCGACCCGTGCCCGTGCCGCAGACTTTAACGCGATCACATTAGGTTACACTGAAGACGTATTTGAAAATCTCGACTGGCTCAGATGGAATATAAAGACATCACCTTTAGCTATCTGGGGTTAGCTCCTTAAATGGAGCGACGGAGATATTAGTACTCAAATGGTTTGCACCAGCGTGATTTTATTAATGTTTAGGTTATGTATCTCTAAGTAAATCAGACCACATAGATAGCGAAAGGTCGTGGCCCACCGAAGGCAGTTCGAAAAGATATCTTTTCATGAGATGATTTCTTTGACAAACAAAAGTATATTGTTAAAATTAATAAAACTCATCTTGGGATTTGGATCGAGCAAACTTTTCTTATTCATCTTCAGTGTGAACCTACGGTAATCCAAAAATTGTTGCAGAACTCAACTTTAGAAAGCAGACCACAGTTATACTTGTAACGTTGATAAACGAAGTGTTTAAGCTGTAATTGTTTGACTTTTAGTAATACTCATCAGCCTTTTGAATGTATTCTAATTATTGTAGGGCTGGTACGCCCCGTTGGTCTAGTGGTTTAAATACCGGGCCAAGATCTCGGGGTCCTAGGTTCGAATCACGGGTCGGACAACAAAAAGTTTGGAATTTTCGAACGTTGCTCGGGTTTCTGATCACCAACCCGCATTTGGCAAGCGTGGTGATTATGCCAGTATTGCTGTGGTAACTTGAATTCAATGATGGAGGCCTTTTCCCTGCAGTGGGATGATTATAGGCTGTTACTTACTTACTTACTATAGGCTATGGTATGCAGTCTGAAGTCGAATTCGGCAATAAATTTAAGAATAAGTCAGTAAAATTTTACAAAAAAAACATTGTCTTCGTTTTCTAAGTCAAAAAATATCAGTGATGACTAGCTCCAAAACAGAGCAGTAGCAGCAGTATTACATCCAGTTCATTATAAGTAGGTATCATGTCTAGACTACTTTGTCAAAGGTGAGCAAAACTTACTTTGCGTGTATGGATGATATTATTAACTTAGCTAGCTGACTTGGGCTTAGCAATTTTCGACAAACTACATATGTAATTGGACAATTCCCTGATGCATGCTAACAAAGCCATCTGACTTATATGTATAGAAAATTTTATATTTCGCATTTAACAGCATAAGTTTACTTTTTAAACTTCTGCAAAATGCAGATATTTAGCTCAATAAACTTGTGCAAGATGCAAAATAATAGTTATAACATTTTAATCGCACAGCATAAATAAAAGAAATTTCGACTAAATTAAAAGTCAAAATAACGTAAACGAATTATAAATACCGCAAGAATATGTAAGAAATTCGTTATTCAAATATTTTAATGACTCCGTGCATACTTGTTGTAAATTCTACTATTTTATTAACTAAGTGGCGAGCACGCACGCTAACGCAATTAACCATTTACAACTGGAGACGAAAGAAGTAAATTGGGTTTATTATAGAATTTTGAATAGTATCTACTAAATACGATGCCCTCAAAGTTTGAGGATTGATAAAATATGCGATACTTATAGGTTTCTCGAATTTACACGAATATGATAATTTTATTTTTTTATTTTATTTTATTTTATTATATAAATAAATAAATATTTTAAGACATGCCTCACTGGGCCACACAAAGCCATCTAGTCCCAAATTAGGCTACTATTAAGTACCTTGTCGTATGGGGTACTAGACAACCGATAAACTTACTTATATACTTTTTTTTTTGTAAATACATACTTATAATACATAGAAAACACCCAGACCAGTACAAACAGACATGTTCATGTACACAATATTTGTACTGAGCGGGGATCGAACCCGCGACCCATGGGTCGGAAGCAGCGTTAACTACCGCTGATCCAAATGGTCGTCAAATTTAATATTGCGAATACATTCATATGAAAGATAAATTTACAGATTTACCTAGTTTAGTGGCTTTAATTTTATTTAACATGAACATTCTATATATCCCGACATTTCGAACAGTTTACAGCGTTTGTAGCCTAATGTAGTCTTTATTGTTTAGATGATATATTCTTCAGATACTTCACAATTGAACAAAAGTTTATCTATCGGTTGGAAATTGGCTATCAGTGGGAAACTGCGGAACTGTACCTGTAACTGTATGAATTATTTGGATTTCTTTAACACTGCTACTAGTAGATAGGTATTCTTCTGTGTTACTTGTCAAATCAGGTATGTAAGGCCTATTAGAGTTACAATTTCTTTACAAGTACGTTTCAGAACGCTTCAATTTTGAACTGATTGAAGTCAGATAAAAATGCATAGATTTATATGATTTTTCTGTTTTTGGATTTGTCTTCGTCAGGAATAGGATATTAAAAATATGATATTTATCAATAAAGAAACACTCTTCTATCATCAACCTTTAAACATATGGCAAAGCAACGTTTGGCAGGTCAGCTAGGGCATGCAATGTATAATCATAGAGGGTTGTGACTCGCGAGTTGTTTGACACATCAATTTAAAACTCAATTATCTTACAAATCACATTTCGAATGAATTGCGGACATTAAGGGATCGACAGAGGTCACTTAGGGTTGCCACGGTTCCTAGAGCTGCTATATCGTTTGGTAGTAGAATCTAAATTCTTTTTTTGTCTTTTTAAAATAAAATAAATCTTGCATATGATGATGATGACATTTTAACACAATAAGGCGCAGTTGTCCCAATACAAATTATCGTATATATCGTATTCCCTCCTATGTCTATACAAAAATTATTAATATTGGTCCAGTTGATCTAGAGTTATAAAGGGTACCTACACGGCTTTGTTTTTTTTTATTTTATTGATGCCAAAATACTGTAAGGTAACATAAGTAGGTTCCAAGTTTTTCAAACGAAACGATAGCTTTTTTTAAATCCACCTTCAGAAAATATCTACGGAAAAACACTAAAAAACAAATTTAATAAAATAACCAATCAAAATCAATTCATTATTGGCGGAGTAATCGCGTAACAAACATAAAAAAAGATAACCTACTCTTATTTTGAAGACGATTGAAAAGTAAATGTTATCATTTATTTATTTTACTCTTGACAACCCTAGTTCCATCCAGATCGTTTGTCCCGGGTTGGCGTTAAATTATTCAGGGAATGTCCCAAGAATGCCATCGGCCAGGGACCGGGAGTAGATAAAAATATGTCAATATAATGTCCATGAAATGCCCACAGCTATGCCCAAGTGACGGAAGGTAAATGCCTTAGCCTTTGGTATGTCTGGTATATGCGGCCTGGGAAACGGCCCTAGTTCGTTGTGGATTTTTATGTGGGAGGATTATTTTTCATGTAATTGTTACATTTTGTTTTATCTGCCGCTTACCGAGTGCTATAACCGATTGTGCTACCAAGATATTTGCGCCGACGAAATAATGCAGGGCTTTACGATGTAAGCCAGCGGGCTTCCATTGATGTTTTCGGTAATGTGCCTCCATCATACGAGAGAAATATTACACTAATATTTTACCATCAGTTTATATGAAACAGCTTTATAAATGTTTTGAAAATGTCAGTAAGTATATAAACTTGAAAAATTTTGTCTCAGGCGGGACTCGAACCCGCATCTCCTCGATGCTCTCCATGATGGGTTCGAGTCCCGCCTGAGACAAAATTTTTCAAGTTTATATACTAATATCAAAAGTGCAATTAAGTTGCTAAAATATCAAATAAAGTTTTGAAAATGTGTTTTATGCAATAAATTGTTGGTTCGAATTCGAAATATTTTTTTATTGATTAATTGTAAATTGAAGTCTATCAATTCGGTTGAAATTGTAATTCACAAGGATTGTATTTTTAAACTAAAAACAGCAATTTAAAAGCTAAAATTAGTTAAAATAAATTTTTCACAAATCATTTTAACATCTATAGTAATTTAAAGGTAATTTGATAAAACAACAATCATTCCCACAACAGCCACCATCGTACACAGCAATTCCACTTCGAATTACATCAGGCGTCCCCAAGGCTTCGTACTGGGGCCAACTTTGTTTCCCGTACGTAACGCGGTGTAGTCAAATGTAGTGGATCGTGCTTGTGAAGCTTCTAAGAGCTTTCAAGCATTTGCCACAAACGCCGCAATTCATTTCGCCTCAGTGAACGCGATAATTAACTCTTTACCGACTGCAGCGGGGAGTTATGTGGTGACAGTTACGAATATTAATATTGTTATGCATTTTTATTAGGAGAAATGCGTTTTTTTTTAATTAGCGTATGGTTTAATACAATATATAAAGGTGTCGTGTGATGCACTCCTTTTTTTCCTATGGTTGTCGAAGGAGGCGATTATAGGAGTACTGCCCAAAGCAGTCAGGTAGCAGTATCTTCTCTCTTCTATTGACCAAACTGCGATAGTTTACCTGTCTGCCAAGCGTGGCGATTATGGCTAAATCTTTCCTTTGGGGACGTGGTGTCCAGCTGTATATATAGGCTGTTGATGGTGGAAAACTACGCATGTTTTTAAGACAGTCATATGAAAAAAACATTAAAAAAAAAATATGGAAGGGTGCAGATTTTCGAAGGTTAAATGAATTAAAAGCCTTTGTAAATGGCCATTTTGAGTCTCAACTTACTACAACATTTAAGTATTTTTAATTGCAGGCATTTGCCACATTTTCATTAGGTGAAAAGAAGTTATTAAAAAATGAATTTAAAAAATGCTTTATTAATAAGTATCACAGAAATTTTACCTGTACAAACAGAAAGAAAATATGCCTACGCTATGTAATGTTTCAGAAACGTAGAAACCAGGATACAAATAATTTAGTGCCCTCCCGTAGCAGACCTAGTAATTTAGGATATCAAGCTAAATTTATGAGAGGATTTACATAACCAAAGAAAGGCTTTGAATCCTTTAGAGCTGTGTTTATAAATATTTAAACAACACAACCTTATTTAGGACCTACAAAATACTGTATTTAGTTCTGTTATGACGGTTATTTTTACGAGTAAATCAATATTTTGTTAAAACTGGAAAGACATAAATTCAGCTGACTATAATTATCATAAAATAGCTGTTACCCACAACTGCGCCTGAGCTCATTTTTCGAAATAATAAGTTTTATAATAAGATCCGTTCAACAATTTTAGAGTGACTGCATTACAAACTTTTAGGACTTAAAAGGAGATATTTAAAAAGGACCAATTCAACAAGAAGCTAATAATTTATAAATATGAAGTTTATGATTCAGTACAAGACTATTGACAAAAACGTGAAGATTACTACTTAAGACACCGTGCCTAGACATCAATATTATTTTTCATTTTCCTCTTGCTATTATAGTATTTTAGTTTTCAAAGGAGTACGTATAGGCACACGTGATAGATGGAGGGATGGCCATAGAGATACTTTTGTGTCAGACATTTCAAATTTCCAATCCACCAAAAATCTGTCATTTAGGGAAAAATATGTTTTGAGATTTGTACATAGTGCATTTTGGCATTCAGACCAACTCGACCGGAAGAAAATTTTATGTATTTTTAAAGGCTTTTCACAGAAATTCAAAACTGTTTTCCTGTTCACTGAAACTATGCAATACTTTGTCATCCTTTTCCAGTCAATACAAAGAGGGTGGAGAGTTGTTGAGTATCTCCCACGGCCCTCATTAGCAATCTCGATAACTTCGATTCACTTTGTTCCTGTGGCGATGGCTAATGCCATCAACATAATCTTTATTATGGGATTGGAATTTTCCTTTAATCGACTATTTTGGTCCGGAATGTTTTTATTATCGAGTAATTATTACTGCTATTTGGATCTGCTCTTCCTACGGGTTTTTTAAAAGGTGACTAAAGGACTTTACTTCTTAGAAGTTCACTTCACGGGATTTATTGCAACTGAATCTGCATGCGACCATTACTCGTGCAACCGGGTCGAAATGTCGGGAAGGTAAAACACTATTTAAAATAATAGTAAAGTGACGGTCTATAATCATACCACTGCAGGGAAAAGGCCTCCATCATTGAATTCAAGTTACCACAGCAATGATGGGTATACAGGCATAATAAATATTATCGACAAAGACCAACTAATAAACTAGAAATACCGAAATACAAACTCAGTTTGGCACATAGGAACGTTTGCTATATGGCGGTCAAACTATTTAACGCTCTCCCAGATAACTTGACACAGTTGAATGGAACGACTTTCAAAAGAAGACTGCATGATTATCTCATTGAAAACTGCTTTTACTCAATTAAAGAATACCTAAATAGACAATAATAGCGTACGCAAAGCAATTTTATGTGGTGTTTATCTTTCATCTGCTCTGTAATTTAATAAGTATACCTACTAATATGACAAACTGTAAAATTTTATATAAATATATGCATGCTTAATTTTAAGTAGATTTTGACGGAAATTTTTGTATTATAACACCATATCTTGTACTCAAAATTTATGCAAATAAACGATATCATTCATTCATTCATTCAATCACCACGCTTGTCGAATGCGGGTTGGTGATAAAAACCCGAACAATGTTCGAAAATTCGAAACATTTATTGCCCGACCCGGGGATCGAGCCTGGAACACCGAGAACTTGGCCCAGTTTTTAAACCAGTGGACGGGGCGTCAGAACACTTCGGTAAATCCTATAAAGTGATAAGTTTTAAAGGAGCACCGCCAAAAGAAGAGTGGCAACGTCTTCTCTCTATCATTGGCCAAACTGCGATCGCAATCCCATTTGCCAAGCGTGACGATTATGGCACAGCCCTTCTTTTGTAGATGCTTGCATTCTACAGTGGACTGCTATAGACTGGTGATGACGATGAATTTATTTTGTAGTACTATTTTGAAGGGGCCTATTGTTTTTAATATGCCAGCACCACACGACTCTGGAGTCGAATATACTAGGTAACTACACCCTGTTCCGTGTTTAGTAAAGCCTCTGAAGGTAGTAAGGCCTACATTTACCCTATTTCAACTTAATAGTCAAGTTAACAAAACTCAAACGCAACAAAACCCATCAAATGATAATATCTCCAACTGTGTCACTGTCTGAACGGTGTCACCAACGGCCGCGATGTTATTTGAAGTTAAGAGGCAATTGTGAAGTCGCGATAAGCCACTGGCAGTGAGCCAGTGTTGCCAGCCAACTTGTTGAGGACCACCTGGTTACTGACAGCCGTGATAAACGAAACAACTCGGTTTGAGAGCACGTTTATAGTATCCCAACGTTTTAATACAGGATATTGTAATTTGTATAATTTTTTGCATAAGAAGACGGTATGCTTTTTAAAAAAGCTGTGATTTTGTGTCGAAAGACATAAGCGCCAATCGTACATCCACTCAAAATTGGTAGCATATTTAACATTTTTTTGCCGGCACCATTTTTATGCAAAATGTTTTAAATATTCGCTTACAATATTTTATTAACAAACGTAACGCAATTCAATGCTTTGCATGTAAAAAAACCGAACATATAATAATATATAAACTTCTTTTATTTTTGTTGAAGTAGGTATTTAGTTCTCTATTTCACATCAATATTACGACTCATAACATGCCTTCCCAAACACATTAGGATGTCCCAGTTTTCGATCTTCTATGATGGATGGTTATAGTGTTTGTTCAGATATCGACTGAGATGATCTTTTGCAATATCTCAACTTATATATAATAAATTTCTGACTTCATAGTATAGTATTTCGGCTTGTTATATTATTTACTTAACACCCTGAATATTAATACTTTTGTTTTTAGAAGGGACATCGGATTTCAACTAAACATTGTTTATGATGATCAAACAACAATTAACATGTCCATTTCTATTCCAATATTAAGCTCTGCCGGGTTCGAGAACATGAAGATAAAGGGGTTAAAGTATGAAATTGTCGATTATTTTCCCACTTTTTATTTTGTTTATAGCTCTTAAGTATAGTCATATTATTGCGTAATTCTTTTTGTATTGTATTAAAAACTAAATAAAGTAACTTTTGACTAAAAAAAATGCAATACTAGTGCCTATTACTTCAAAGGAAGTCGTTGAAAAGACCCCTTACAATGTGTCAGCTGACCTTCTTGCTTCAATTAAGTATATTTGTATTATATACTTTGATTTTCAGAAATTTAAATACTATAATGCGTAGCTTTATAACCATCTAACTTTCACCTTAAATTGCATCAAAAACGATTCAGGTGTTTTTAAAAAAACTAAAAAATTATTAGTATGGAAAAATGACTTTACTCGATTTCGTCCATACAAAACGGCAATTTCATACTTTAACCCCTAATATTTGTGTACAAATTTTTGTGACGAACCATAGGAATTTAATAATTTTGTAGTAAAGATTTCATCAAACATCGGCTTTTCATTCAAATTCCTGGTATTTTAACACTGTTTTAAGCAATTGCTAGTGTATATTGAAAATAAAATTCGTTGATTTCTTGATTTGCTATCTATTAGTTTTCAATTAATTTTATTATCGGACCAAGAAGTGTTTCACTTTGCATTCAACATTGATCATTATATTCAATTCTGGGATCGGAGACCTTTTCTGTTATTTTTTTTTATTTGATTATTATGTTAGTATTTTTTATGTTAGTCCTTTACGAGTAAATAATTGTTTTTTGTATAAGCAATAAAAAGTAACGGTGTAAATTGAAAATACAAAAATTTTAGACTGTTTCAGGGGATGTGAAGGCACAAGCCACAATCGGGAGACTACTCTAATTGAGCTACTGAAACATTGTTTGTGTCGACAAAGACACTAAATGCAGACAAATATACAGGGTGAAATTTTAACCACTTTCCAATATTTTTATGGGCTTTCGATATCGTATTTAGAGCCCATTTATGAAGTAAAAACTGTAAATCAAGCTTTCACCCGAAAATATTTTTCGCAATATAGTTTTTAATTTTTACGGTCCTAGGCCTGATAAGGTATAAAAGGATAATCAAAAACGTATGAATAGTGTCGTAATGAATAAATGAGATGCGAATCGCGTAAAAAAAGTGTTGCTAAGCGGCCGTATCAAAAATTTTAGATTTTTTGCGGACATTTTCTAAGTGCTTTATCTTGACATTTTTGTACTGGGCTATACCAAAAGAAAAAACACGTCATTGGTTTTTTGTCTCGTAGATTGATATATTAAAATTTGGAAAGTGGTTAAAATTTCATCCTGTATTCAAGAAATTGTACATGTGATCTGAATTATATTGAAAATATCAATTGTCATATTGTGAAATGAATTGGGGCGTAATATTGAGCTGTAGTTTGTCATCGGATTCTCATCTCCCCAAACAGAAGTACAAAGTAATGATCATGCAATATATTTCAATTGTTTTATCAATCCCAGTGCCATACGCAGTTGTTCAAAGCTGCTAATACGAGCAATAATAATAAAATAATAAATCATTGGCATCCCGGATCTGTCTTAACATATCACCTTTCACACAATTACCGTCCAAAGTGTTTACAATACTACCGAGTTATAGCAAATGTTTTTCATTGAGATCGTTTTATTTCGTAGAAGATGCTTTTTTTGGGGGTGGGTGCGATTTGAAAACACGTATATTTTTGCTTCCGAGATAATTTAATAATTATAATATTATTAATTAATCTTTACACAATTTAATGGAATAATATTAATTAGAATACCTGCCAGCATATCCTCAGTAATTAGTTCACTATAGTTCACTATCAATCTAATATTATATTGAATCTACAATCTACACACACCTACACTAATGGAGTCTTCATTGCATTCGGCTATGATTGAGATGCAGGCATCATTCGCATCACAAATGGCAGAATTCCAGAGGAGTTTGGAGCAAGCTACACCATCTAACACAGTGGCTACCTTGGCAGCGGACTTTGCAAGTTTCAAGAAGTTTATACTGGGTTCGCTGTCAAACTTGCGCCGGCAAGCTGACCTCCTTCATCAGCAGTGCGATCGTTTAGAGATGCGAGGTAGGCGAAAAATGTTACTGGTGCATGGTGTCCCCGAGGCACAAGGTGAGGACACTTCAAATGTAATGTTGAAACTTTCGTCGGAGCAGCTGCAGGTCCCACTTTCCATAGATGGTATCAAAAGAAGCCATCGTATGGGTCGGCTTTCAGCAAGCAAAGCAAGACCTATACTAGTGAAGTTCAGCTGTGTGTCGGATAGAGACCAGTTCTGGTTTGCCAAGACTGCACTAAAGGGAACAGGCATCACACTGTCAGAGTTTCTAACGAAGCCCCGTCATAATACGTTCCTGGAGGCCCGTAAGCGTGTTGGAATCACAAAGTGTTGGACTCGTAATGGAATCATTGTTGTTGCAACGGCTGATGGTTCACAGCATCGGGTCACAACTTTGGAGGAGTTGAATGGGATTATTCCTGCTGCAACAGCGCCAGAAGAACTTCAAATCCCGACTGCAGGGGTGTCGGGCGTAGGTCGCGTAGGCACTACCAGCACCAAGTCCAGGCGTAAAAAGTGAGCGTAATGTTGTCCTAGTTTTGTTTCTATAGTTTTAAGTTTGGACACATATTTTCGTTTTGCAGTGTATATTTATCACCATTGCTTATTGTTTCTTAATAATAATTTAGATTGTAGTTGTAGATTAATTTTAGTCCAGTACTTTTTGAAAAAATATGTAATTACCCGGTTTGTTGTAACATTGCTAAAACTACCTATCGGTTTTGATTTTGATTGACGTTTGCTGAACTGTCAGATTGGTAGGTGATAGACGTTCGGAAACGTTGACCAATTTGTTAATTTTTTTTTTAATGTTATAATAACGTTATACTGTTATTTTACATTTTGGTGGCATCTCTTACAAACTGCTGGCGGGCAGCGTATGAATGGATAGGTACACTTCTTGAGTGCCTATCTTGGAATATTTATTTTCTTATAGTTATATATCTTAGTTGTTGCTATCTGTTTATTTATTTTATTTTATTTGTATATGAATATTAACACGTCCACCAACGACAGTGATTTATCTGATAATTTTCTTTCATTTTCTTCTTTTTCCAGTGATGACAGTTTTCACTCCACATTACCCTCCCTCTCCGATGAGCTTGATACCATCTTCTCTGATGTTCCGAAAAACTTTAATGTTATTCACATTAACGCTCAAAGCGTCCCGGCACATTATCCGGATATGTTGACAGCCTTTGACAACAAAAATATTCATGCAATCATGGTATCTGAGACATGGCTGAAAGCCTGTCTCCCGTCGACATCTTACTCCCTACCTGGCTTTCAGTTAGTCCGGAATGACCGCATTGTTAGATCTGGTGGTGGCATAGCAATATATATTCGTTCATATATTCCTTTCAAGATAGTTGACTTATCTCCTCCGTCAGCATCTTCTGATAGCGCTCAACATCTGTTCATTGAAATTAGTCTTTCCCACACAAAGCTCCTTCTCGGTGTCTTCTATAGTCCGTCTCTGAGAGTGGATTACTTTTCTGCTTTTGAGAGGATTTTAGAGAACCTGACTCCCTTGTACAGTCATACAATACTGATGGGAGACTTCAATACATGTTTGCTTAAAAACGACACTCGCTCCACTCGTCTTAAATCTATCATCTCCTCTTGTAATTTAATTACTTTGTCTCATAAGCCTACCCACTATTTTCCAAATTGCGCACCTTCTCTTCTTGACCTTATGATTGTCACTTCTATTGACCACGTCGCTAAGCATGGCCAATGTCATGCTGATGCATTTTCTTATCACGACCTTATTTATCTGTCGTATAAGATCCGTCCTCCCAAGTCTAAGGCGAAATTTCTTTTGCAACGCAATTTTAGTGGTATGAACTTAGATGCTCTCAAACGTGATGCTGTTGATACAGACTGGTCTGCAATAAAGAATGCTGTTAGTGTAGATGACAAGGTCACCCTTTTTAATTCGCTTCTCCTAAAACTATACGACAAGCACGCTCCAGTTCGTCCAGTTAAAATTAAACACGTTCCAGCGCCCTGGCTTTCTGCTGAGCTTAAATCTTTAAGAGACAGGAAGCACTCTGCTAAGACGAAGCTTAAATTGAACCCGTCCGAAAAAAACCGCGAAAAATATAAAATTCTTCGAAATCGCTGCAATACATTGTGTAGAGACGCTCAAAGACGCCATATCCATAGTTCAGTAGAAAATGGTGATCCAGCTAAGGTCTGGAGATTCCTCAAGTCAATTGGTGTAGGAAAAACTCATAATGACTCCATTCCAAACAATATTAATACGGATCTTTTAAACAAGCATTTCTCTACTTCGGTTGCTGTTGATAGCATAACAAAAATCAAAACTCTGGCTCACCTTTCGACACTTCCAACACCTGACTACCCTAGTTTCACTTTTGATCAAGTATCCGAATGTGATGTTAAGAGAATTATTGTATCCATAACCTCTAATGCGGTCGGAAGCGATTGTGTTAGCCGCAATATGATCCTACCCCTCCTTGATATCCTAACTCCTATAATCTGCCACATTCTCAACCATTCCCTCTCCTCAAGTGTCTTTCCCTCTCTATGGAAAGATGCCCAAATAATTCCCCTCCCGAAAAAATCAAACCCCTCCTCATACTCAGATTATCGGCCCATCTCAATACTTCCCTTTCTTTCTAAAGTAATGGAGCGGGTGGTCCATCACCAACTCAACCACTTCCTGACCGCAAGCAAACTTCTAAATCAATTTCAATCGGGTTTTCGCCCCGGCCATAGTACTTCTACTGCCTTAATTAAAATAACTGATGATATCCGTTTTGGAATGGATCGCCAGGAACTTACTGTACTTACGTTACTAGATTTTAGTAATGCTTTTAATACGGTTGATTTTGATATTTTAATTGGTTTGCTACGTTCTCTTAATATATCTCCATCGGTGCTTGACTGGTTTCACAGTTACTTGCACGGGCGCCGGCAGCGCATTCGTTCAGAGGAGTCTTTCTCTGCATGGTGTGACATTAATGCCGGTGTCCCCCAAGGTGGCGTGCTGTCTCCACTCCTGTTTGCAATTTTTATCAATTCGATTACTTATAATCTCAAATGTTCTTTCCACTTGTATGCAGACGATCTTCAGATATATTCGCAAGGAAGCCGCGAAGACCTTTCCAGTGTTGTAGAAATGGTTAACAGTGACCTCCGTTATATTCTTGATTGGAGTAAATCCTTTGGTCTGAAGGTTAACCCCTCTAAATCACAGGTGATGGTTGTGGGAGGTGCGAGGCAAATTGATAGGATTGACTGGCTGGCCTTGCAACCCATCATATTTGATGGTATACAAATTCCTTTTGGAAGAACAGTTAAGGATCTTGGCGTCCATATAGACAGTACATTTACCTGGATCAAACAAACTACGGAAGTAAGCAGAAGGCTTTTCGCAGCGGCAGCGTCACTTAGTAGACTACGCAATTTTCTACCTATACCTACTAAAATTGCTCTTGTTCAAGCTTTGTTGTTTCCTATCCTCGATTATGCAGACTGCTGCTACTTAGACCTAAATGAAAATCTCCTCGACAAGCTTGAACGGTTACAAAACTTTTGCATTAGAATAGTCTTTGGCTTGCGGAAATACGATCATGTTACCAAATACCGGATCCAGCTCAAATGGCTCCCTATCCGACTCAGGCGTGACTCACATATACTTGCCCTATTATTTAACATATTATTTAGTCCAAAATCACCCCCGTATCTAAAAGAGCGCTTTCAATTCCTGCAGCCATCACAGGATTGTGACATGCGGTCATCCAAAAAACTGATTCTTACATTTCCCCCACACTCCACTAGCTATTGTACCCAGTCGTTTACAGTTCAGTCCATTCGCTTATGGAACTCTCTACCTTTGGCTATCAGACAATCAGAGTCGATAGCAATTTTTAAAAAGCGTTTAAAAATGCACTATCTGGCACTTTGATAAAGCTACATTAATTTGGTAAACTATTAAACATTGTTAGTTGGTCATGACGTCGTTTCTTACGTATTTTTAATTTTATTATTTATGTAGGTATATGTATTTTTATTGTATTTATATATAGTTATAATAGATATTTATGTAGGTATATTTTTATTTAGGTTTATGTAATAAATAATAGGTGAATATATATATAGTATAATTATTCTCTTACTGTATCATCGTATATACCTTCCCCTTTCTATAAAAAATAATTTCACCCAAAGGTTGTCTGGAAGAGATCGCTCATAAGCGATAAGACCGCCTATATTGTACATATTTCTGTGTAAAATCATCTGTTAATAACTGTTCTTTTTATTTGTGTACAATAAAGAGTATTCATTCATTCATTCATTCATTCATTCATTCATTCATTCATGCTCCTCGTATCATGATGATTAACGGTTTGTTTGTGAGCAATAAAAACTAATTTATTTTGATAAACATTCTTACAGTAGCTTAAAATATGATTACATTGATTGCAATTGTAAATAAAACAAATTCAGTTTGTTGGACGCTCTTTGATGTCAGTTCATCATTTGTTTTAGGTAGTCTGAGTTACTTAACGAAGTATTAAAACGGAGACTTTGACAGCTGACGTCTTAAATAACCTCAAAGTCACATAGTGGTGTGGAAACGAGTATTTATGTTTTGCCTATCTTTGTGCGATCGTACACAAAAAACTGAGGCTACGGAGCATAATTATTTATGTTGCAGACGAAGAAGAAGAAGAAGTATTTGAAACAACAAACATTTTAATGAGTATGTTTACAAAAGCATTATATTATGAATTATTAAAAATGACACCAACTGTGTATATCTAAGTTACTTATTAATCAGCATAATCTGTGGTTCAGAAGACACGTTACGCATTTGTTTCTGGCTTTTTTCGTACGATAGCAGTCGTTAGAACTAGACAAGTCACACCAGGAGACCAATTCTACTGATGTAAATTATCAGAACGTAAACGCAACTATATGTCAACTTTTCGTATTCTATTAGCAATATCGGTAGCATTTCAGCTCACCTTATCGATCGATCGAAACTAAATTGAACGATTTCCTAAAGTCATATGAATTCCACTAGTGATTTGACGTTGCTGTCAGTCGCAGCGCAGCCGAAGACCAACGTTTCAACTGTCAAAATAACCGGTCGAGCATACGCTAGTAAAAGGCTACTTTTGTTGGGTCGATAGCTAGCGGTTAAGCTTACGTTTAGATTTCGTTTAGTAAAAATGATTAGTAAAATAAAGTCTTAAAGGCGACTTGAAAAACTCTAACATCAGACTATCCATGAAGGAAAGTCAAAATCATTAAACAAAAAGTTACAAAAGGCTATCATGCCATAGACACAATGAACACTATATGCTAGCTGTTGCCCGCGACTTCGTCCGTGTCAATTTCTGTTATGATCGCGATAAAGAAGTTTTTAAAAGATAGACATAATTATAGTTACTGTCGCTGACTTTTTTTTCAATCATTAAAAGAGGAATAATTCATTCATACTATTTTTTAGGTAACTGGAACCGTTTACTCAGCACACGCAACGGAAGCCTTCTGATATGAATAATATTCCCCGTTTTTGCAACATTTTTCACTGATGCTTCGCTCCTATTGGTCGCAGTGTGATAATATATAGCCTAAAGCCTTTCTCAATAAATGGACTATCCAATACAAAAATAATTTTTCAATTCGAACCAGTACTTTCTGAGATTAGCGCGTTTAAACAAAGATATATTTTTTTCAATAAAGACCATTAAATTTAAAAGTACCTATTCCTCTACGTTGCGTTCATATCATGATTTACGATTTAGTAAATATGTCAAGAAGCTTATGACCTAAATGGGTTTTGCTATTAACACTAACACACCGAGGTCGCTGATTCGGTTAGAATGTGAATGCTCCTAAATAGGTTAACGTTTACAACTGAAAATGTTTTGTAACTGATTATAAGGAAATGTTTCTAATACCAGAAACATAGCGTGGATATAAATAAAACTTTTACAGTGTAGTTACCAAAAAATAATTATAAGACGTCCAATTTAAGACGTGATGTGTTGTTGACATTAGGTACATAATTGCCGCATTACTTTCTGTTTTAGTTAATTAGCTGTCTTATTAAATAAGCCCTGAAATTTGTGTAACTTTATTGTTGTAACCAATGATATTTAAAAAGTAATAGATATGTTACATGCGCTCTCAATATGCGTCCCTAAAACGTCACAATTGTGTGACGTCTTTTCAAATCCATTAAAGAGAAAGTAATTGTTCTTTTTTCGAGTATGACAAGGACAAAATAAGAATTACGCATGTGTGCAGTTGTTCGCAAGCGGCACATATATTTCGATAGTTTTGTAAGGGCATAATCTATCTATACTTTTTAAATATCATTGGTTGTAACCCTATTAATGTTGAAATTACCAAGTTTTGTTCTTTTACAGTTAATTAGTGCCTAGTAATACTCGTAGTATTGGTTTCTGGATAATAATTTAATAAGTGAATGTGACCAACGTCAACGCCATTGATTGCTCTGATGAGTATGATAAATAGCAACTTTTTTAATAGTCAACTAAATTTAATGGACTTTCATTGCTGGCATTTTCACCTTGGGGTGTTTTCTTATGAACTTACATGTTTTTTAGGCTATAGCACATCATACAGGGATATGCGTGATAGAATCAAAAATGATGAAATTAACTAAGAAGAATAGCAGAGTAGTTGCAATGGGTGGGACACATAGTGAGAAGAACAGCTGATGACCTATGGGTAAAAAAGTTCTGGAATAGCGACCGCGCTCCGAACGACGATCTGTAAGTAGGCCTCTCACCAGGTGGACCAACGATCTAGCGGAAGTCGCAAAAAGCCGCTCGGCATTGGTGGTGCTTGAACGATCGTTGTGGAGATCCTCAGTAGAGGCTCGTTTGACTGAGATGATAATGAAGAAACTCCCCTAATCGACGACCTCAAATTAAATATGCAAATACCAATAATTGCATTGTCTGTCCTGCATGCATTTTTGAGGGAGGGAGGGCGGTTTTCCTGCATGAAATAGCAGTGTTAGTGCGGGTAGTGTGGTGAAGGTACCTAGGCCAGTGTTAACAAGCGAAAATCATTAGAAAATAATTTTCAAAATCCATATTTAGTTATGGATTTCCGCAAAGTAACGCCTGAGTGTATTAATGACCTCAAATTGACACGGCAGTCTGACACACATAATATGAATTACTGTAATATAGGTGAGCTCGTGATGTCTGGTTATACCCCGACAGTACTTATGGAAGTGTTTCGGTCTGTAATCAGACATGAAAGGGGGAGCAGACGCGTCGACGTCAATCTACCTCTCGTAAACATTGAAACTAGTTCGGGTTTTTTGGAACACAGTGTATGGGAAACTCAGTAGAATGTTTCTTATTTTGTGTTCCAAGTGTTTAATAATACATCCAGATAAGAGCGATCTGGACTTGCCCATGGAGAGTTTCGTACTAAATAGGAACGTATTATGGTAGAGCATACCGTTGCTTAACAAGATTAAATAACTCTATTTATTATGTCTTAGGTTCAAATGCTTTCAGTTAAACACTGCTTCTTTTATTGTTTAATTACTAAGGATTACCGATCTTTGCCTTATTTCTGGGCCTCTGATTTAAGATATATCTTTTAAATGTTTCATATAATAACAATATATCCGCATTAAACCTTTTTAACAACTGAACGCCATTATATTTCATTTAATAAAACAATTTTCATAATAAGTATTAATGTTATAAATGAAATTTATTTCAGTAAAAGTCATTTTTTTCTTATAATTTTCTCCTATACAAACACTGTCCTGACAATAACAAACACATAAATCAAAAGTTTTGCGCGTACATACATTTCGATGATTCATTTCTATTTTTTATAGATAGAAAGATACAATTCATTTTTGTAATGAGCCTATTAAAAACCAACTTTGCTTGAAACCAGAACAATGTAGTGAACTTTTAATGTATGTGTAGTTTTCGAAACTTCGAGAGGTGTAATATGTTTGCTTTTGCGACACCACTGAACTTCTACTTCAGCTTCGGATTTCTCACTCAAAGCTTTCATATTCAAAATGCAGCTTCAGTTTCTGTTTCGTGGCTGGCTTAAAATATAGCAAAACATTTTCAGCGCTAAAAACAAGTTACCCATGTCAGCTCAGCTCATTGTACTCTGTAGCTTCCAAAGCTCGCTTCGATTACAACAAAGTGTGAAAGCGCTCAGTGGCGCATTCGTTTGACAATATGTTAACTCCTGCATTATTCTGTTACCCTGGTAACGGGAGATAAACTTCGGCTTTTATTAGACTATTTTACTATTATTTTTAGGGTTCCGTACCCAAAGGGTAAAAACGGGACCCTATTACTAAGACTTCGCTGTCTGTCCGTCTGTCTGTCGCTCTGTCACCAGGCTGTATCTCAAGAGCCGCGATAGCTAGGCAGTTGAAATTTTCACAGATTAGTATTTCATTTTCATTTTCAGTATATTTGTTACCGCAATAACAACAAATACTAAACACAAAATAAAGTAAATATTTAAGGGGGTCTTCCATAAAACAAACCCGTTTTTTTGGCCGTTTTGGTACGGAACCCTTCGTGCGCGAGTCCGACTCGCACTTGGCCGGTTTTTTATAACTTTCTTGTTTGAATGACGTTAACCTCGTACGTGACTAGATCGTTTTATGACAATACAGAACGTGGTTACTTGCTTCGTCGTAATATCAATATGGTTAGGTGAATACAAATAATATGTTTTACCCATAGACGACGTTCATGTGATCCTAATACGCATGGGGTCCAATCAAATTTCTGACTTCACTATACTATTTATTACGCCCCGTTGGTCTAGTGGTTTAAATACCGGGCCAAGATCTCGCGGTCCCATTTTCGATCCCCGGGTCGGGCAACAAAAATTTTCGAATTTTCGAACGTTGCTCGGGTTTGTGATCATCAATCCGCATTTGGCAAGCGTGGCGATTATGCCAGCACCCATCATTGCTGTAATAACTTGAATTCAATGATGGAGGCCTTTTCCCTGCAGTGGGACGATTATAGGCTCTCTTACTTTACTTTAATTATTTTTTTAGGACATGCCTCACTCACTGGGCCACACAGAGCCATCTAGTCCCAAATTAAGGTACTATTAAGTACCCGTCGTATGGGGTACTAGACAACCGATAAACTTACTTATATACTTTTTTTTTGTAATACATACTTATAATACATAGAAAACACCCAGAACAGTACAAATAGACATGTTCATGCACACAAATATTTGTAATGTGCGGGGATCGAACCCGCGACCCATGGCTCAGAAGCAGCGTTTACTACCGCTGATCCAAATGTTCGTCTACTACTACTTTACTTACTACTCATACTATTTATATGCATAGTTATGCCTTGTTATACCATTTGCCAAACATCCTGTATAAGGGTAATTTTTACTCTCGTAACTCAATTTCATAATGGGTAGTTCTCGAATTTCCTCTAACAAAGTTAATCCTGACTATAATAATATGGCAGGGCAAGGAACCAATATTGTGTTTATGGAGAAAAATGAGGTCGGGAACGCTTTGTTCAGATGTCGGGTTCCGTGGCCAATGACCTCTTATTACTTGTGATGCTAATTTGTGTTCTTCATTTGTTTGTTACATGTAAAGCGAAGTTAAATATCATGTTGCATAATTAACATTTTTCTTCTGTCAATATTTCAGTCGATAATGTTTTTTTCGGAGTTGTAAAAAAACTACTATTTTCTGATTTAAACTTTCATGGTCACTATCACTAGAGTTATTACTGCCGGATGAAGGAACATATTAAAGAGGTCAAGGAAAACGACACACAAAAGTCAGCCATCGCTGAACACCTTATACACTCGGGTCCTAATCACTGGATTGAGTTTCACAACGCACAGATAATTTCTTCAGAACAGCACTATATACCAAGAATGGTCTGAGAAGCGATTGAAATTACCAAATACAAAAATTTTAATCGCGAAGACGGCTTTAAATTATCTAGTGTATGGAATCCAGTGGTTCGAATTTGCGGTAACCGAAGAAAACCAAATAACACTGTGTCACGATCGGATACTGTAAGTGTTGTGTCAGTTGTGTGTCGAGAACAAAAGTGTAAAAATAGTGAGTTGTCAAACAGTGGTACCGGTATCGTGTGTAATAAAAGACTACGACGGAGGGTAGATCGATTTGTCTGCTCTTAACAGCTACCCACCCGCAAATACAACAGTTCTCCCGTGATCATGGCGCTTGCAACAGTGCCAAAATATCGGAAACTCATAGTAAATAAGGTACATGGTATAAATCCCGAATCAAATAACTCTAATTACTATTTTGTTATGCCAGCACCTTGAAAGTATAGCATCACGCCTTGTTTTCCTATGGGTATCCTAAGAGGCGACTAAAGGAGTACCGACAGATGCAGGCGGGCAGTAGCGTCTTCTCTCCATCATTGGCCAAATTGCGATCGCCAACCGGCGTGCCAAGCGTGGCGATTAAGACGAGTCCTCCTCTTTTTGGAGAGGCCCGTATGATAAGGATGATGATGATCCAAGATAAACGGGATTAGCTTTACTTACATTGTTCATATCACAAATTAAGTAGCATTTTGTGGAAATCAGAAACATTGAAGGTTCCACAAACACTCTTTTCTAGATTGACCCGTACGGCAATCGGATACGAGGCTTCGGAGTTGGCGACATCTTGTAAACCGATATATGCGCCACTTAAACAGGGGGTTCGCCATAATATTAGGGGTTAAAGTATGAAATTGCCGTTTTGTATGGACGAAATCGAGAAAAGTCATTTTTCCATACTAACAATTTTTTAGTTTGTTTAAAAACGCCTGAACCGTTTTCGATGCAATTGAAGGTGAAAGTTAGATGGTTATAAAGCTACGCATTATAGTATTTAAATTTGTGAAAATCAAAGTATATAATGCAAATATACTTAATTGAAGCAAGAAGGTCAGCTGACACATTGTAGGGGGTCTTTTCAACGACTTCCTTTGAAGTAATAGGCACTAGTATTGCATTTTTTTTTAGTCAAAAGTTACTTTATTTAGTTTTTGATACAATACAAAAAGAATTACGCAATAATACGACTATACTTAGGAGCTATAAACAAAATAAAAAGTGGGAAAATAATCGGCAATTTCATACTTTAACCCCTATTACATGCGTCCAAGTAAATAACCTCCTTTGTATGTCGGTAATACTACAGGTCATACTGCACGCATCTTTCATTAAATTAAAATAAATAACTTTCATTTTAGATATATTACAGCATTTACAGCCATTCTTGTTAGTACTTGTTGTCTTAACTCATCGAGCGTGGGTTATTTCAGACACAATTAAAATCAAATGTTATCGCGACAGCCGGCTGTCGCGTGGGGTTCGAAGCGTCAATACTATTGTTAGTAAAATTTAATAATAACTGGGAATCGAACAAAAATCTCGTGTGTTCAAGACGAATAGTTAGTATGTGGATATTTTATTTAGGGCATAAAGAGGGACTCATAAAAACAGATAAAGTAGGACAAGGGGAGTTACGACTTGCTCGTTATACAGGCTGATATCACGTTCATTTTTTTATGTCAATATTTTTTTTGTTTTGAATAAGTGTTATAGGATTTTAAACTTCCTTGTAACATTTATTACACTTAATACTTATTACAACTAATTCGGCTGCAGTAATCCCGCTAGGAGTTTAGTTTTATGAATTAGGTAAGTACTGTTTCATAAAGTTTGTAAATAAGTTTTTTTTATAAGTTTAATTTATAACGTGAGATTTTTATTGTGATTTAATGTTTTTCTTACAAGGAAGTTCGTAACGAAATATTTCTTACATACACCTCAGTTACTAAAATAAAATAATTTGATTTAAAAAAAAATATTTTATTTTTGTTTTCTATCTAAAAAAATTAAAGCACTTATTATAGGTCAGCCTGTATAATATATATAAAGTTAAGTCGAATTCGTAGTTTCCGCAAATACAAGACGATCCGAAGCATCGGAACTATAAAGATAAGTCTTTTACGGCACAATTCGTCTTGTCCTTGAGGCCTGTCAAGCACAGGGCGGGGTCCCTAGCACAGAGGTTCAGAATTGAAAATGATTTTCTATACGAAACAAATACATTACGAATTTCGATAAGTTATCAAAATACGAATTACATGGACCCTGTAATTCGTATTTTGATAACTTATCGAAACACATGCTGTGTCTTGCCTTAACAAGTTTTGCGTAATCGTTTATTATATTATTATCGAAGAGTTCCGTGCAATAATGACACTATCCTGCACATCCATCTCACTTGAATTAAAGTTGGATTTGACTAAGTTAAAAGAGCCCGTTGGTCTAGTGGTTTAAATATCAGGCCAAGATCTCGGGGTCCCAGGTTCGAATCCCGGGTCGGGCAACAAAAAGATTCGTATTTTCGAACGTTGCTCGGGTTTGTGATCACCAACCCGCATTTGGCAAGCGTGGTGATTATGCCAGTACACCCATCATTGCTATGGTAACTTGAATTCAATGAACGAGGCCTTTTCCCTGCAGTGGGATGATTATAGGCTGTTACTTACTTACTTATTAGGTTGAAAGAGCACCCAAACGTTCAGTGAGTGCTCTTTTGGTGAGGACGTTTTCTCTTAAATTTTAGTTCAATGTCTGTCATACATATAAAAATACCATTTTTAATAGGGATTGAAAATATTAGCACGGACTCGATTTGAGGATATTTATAATTATGAGACGAGACAGTGAATCGCTAAATGTTGTTCATGTCTTTAACTAGACAGATCTCTGGACCATGTGGTACTAGACTAGCAATAAATATAATAGCCCTATCCTTTTCATTCTATGGGTGCGGTATGAACCGTCTGAAAAGATAAAGTTTAACCAATGGTGGAGAGAAAACACTGTTCCCTGTTTATTTCTAGCAGTACATATGTGCTAGAGTTAATTAATTCGGGGTTTTTTATACTATAATATATTATGTATACCTTTTTGAACTCTTCGTTCTCCCATGATCATGAGACTTGCAACAGAGCCAAAATATCGAAAACTCACAAAAAAACAAAGGTACTTACATTGTATAAACCCCGAATCAATCTAGTGATAGGGTGCTTACATAAACATACAGGTTGCCGGTACTGACAAATCTGTGCGAGTCGGTACCGATCGACGCAGGCTTAACTTGCATAAAGAAACAGGTAGAAAAATCTGTCCTTATTGACAATAATGAACCTTACACCGGCTAATGCTTGAACCAGTACGGCTCGATCCGGGAAGACGGCACATGTTTCTTTATGAGTGAGCGCATAAGATAACATGGAAATATTATACCTGCACCGATCAGTACAAACCCGCACAGATTTGTTTGTACCGGAAACCTGTTTCTTTATGTAAGCACCCATAGTGTCCATGAAAGGTAAAATCGGCACTACCTTTTTTTTTTTTTTTTTTCTAAGAAATGGAAAATGGCTCAGCTTGTGCTGATATAGGAAGTGATCCCACTCAGCGCTGGTTTTCAGCCATTCCCATCTCTCCATAGGTGATAGGTGAGAGTTAGGTCATGAGGGCTTACAGAAAAGTTTATGAGATTAACAGAGAAATACAAAAAAATATATACAAAAAACATAAAATTAAGAAAAATTATTCAGTGTGCGCGTAAGGCAACGAATAATTGAGGAGCACTCTAGTGTGTGTGTTTGTGTGTGTGTGTGTGTGTGTGTGTGTGTGTGTGGGTGTATGTGTGTATGTGTGAAGTACTGCTATTTGAAATAAACACTTAGGGGTAGTGAATTCCAGTGTTCACGAACAATATCCTCCGCAGCAAGCTGTTTTTTTAATAGGGCTGCCTTGTATTTATACCTTCGTTGTTCTTAAGACAAAGAAAGGTTGGTGCTGTTCTATTTTTTACTTTATTAACACACAGACTTGTTTTTGGGAAAATTTCGCTAACCGCTGCTAACGAGGACAAACCCAAGGCCATAGCGCGGATAAGATCAGGAAACGACCAAAGTGCCTTCTCCCTTCAACGATACTTAATCTTAAGCCGCATTCTAAGCTTTCATTTAACTTATTTTGTTTCGGATTTCTTTTAATTTTGATAGGATTATTGTAACGTCTAAACCTTAATAGGCTTACTAATTCTTTTTAAAATTGTTCTTGAGTTTGAGGTGGGTCTTGAATCCACAATCTATCGCTTATCGAGCGAATGTTCTAACCATTTGTCGACACATAAAATGTCTGGGTGTAAAAGCGCTTCCTGGGGCCTATTTGCAGAAATAAAACTGATTTTACTAATTTAACTGGGTACCTCAATGGTCAGAGTTTAAGCATTCAGATACTTGATGTGTCGACGAATACGCAGTCGCCCGTTAAGTGGAAGGTCATTGGTTCGAGTCCCACCTCGGGCAGTCGAAGTTGTTACTCAAGGTATTGTATTTTTAATTTAATAATTTCTACTAATATTATAAATACAAAAGTTTGGATGGATGTTTGTTTGTTACTCAATCACACCAGAACGGCTTAATGGATTAGTATGAAATTTGGCACTGAGATAGATTATAAGCTGTAATAAGAGAGAAACTTCTTAGCGTTCCATGGATTCACCGTACGGGTGCCGGTTCCATCGTGTGGCAGAAAGAGAAACTCCGAGTAGCTCCCGGGACTTGTGACACAGGTGGAGATTTAGAGGGCCCCTTTCGGACGTACATCGACACTCACCTTCACTACTCGTGTTTCTCATCCTGCCCAGCCAAATCAGGTACGAACCTGCTAATGCAGCTTTAGACACTCGCTCTAGTATAGAACTTACTGAAGTTCTGGCTAAGCCAAAGTCTTTCAACAGGTCACATGGGTCACTTTATATTCCGAAAAAATTGCGGTTACCAAGGGATAGATTGAAATTGGAAATTCCACGCGTAGGATGTCCCTAAAATTCGTAAATTTAGAACACTCTTCTTTTGACAGGCTATCAAACGCAACGAGTGCCAGTTAGATTTTTTGTAAAAAAACGACATGCTGCAACGGACAAGCGATTTACATTGCGATTAAAAGTAAAAATAAATAGACACTTAAAATTGAAAATCAGCTTTTTCGTTCGATGGTAGGTTGAGAAACGACCACGTAATTACTTTAAACTGGGTTTTGTGTTTTAATATAACCTTCCGAACAGGAGTTATTTTTCTTAAAAAATATGAACTTTTGGTCATAAGTACTGCTTTAATTGTCTCTTACGAAATCCACTAGGGAAAAAGGTGGTGGTATTCTTTTAAAAACACATTTTAATTAGTTAGAAACTGCCTATTCTCTATTTTCACGTGTTAACAAGAAGTACATAGAGTTCAATTATCTTTGAGCAGGTTTTCAGTAAATTTGTTCAGCATTTGTTGCTTTAGCTTATTTACAATTGAGAACAAATTCTAAAACACATCTGTATAACCAAACTGCAAAAAAATAAGTCCAAACAGAACCAATCGTCTTGCGTTTAAATTATAATATGTGTATTCTCCTTGCATAAACAAACGAGATAATGTTTGAATAATTCAAAAGTAATAGCCTCAGAATGTTTGGAGAGTTCCCGAGCAATCTCCGATGTAATCTAGACGGAGCTAGTGATGTGGTAACCGCTTATCGATACGATAAGTAAAGGTACTGATCTCTATAGTGGACATAAAATTTTGTACACACACACACAATAATAGCAACATATCAGCAATAGACTAATTTGCCTTAGTAATGACTTTTTTTACGTCTGATTCGCAAAAATAATGTTATTTAATAACCAAACCAATAATCCCTTTTAAAATGATTTTTGACAATATGCGCCTTTGACATTCTGCGCTTTTGACCATCTGCGTCTTCGACATTCTGCGCTTTTGACAGTCTGAGCTTTTGACTATGTGCGCTTTTGACAATTTGCTATCATTTGTCATTTTGCGCTTTTGACTTTATGCGCCTAAACGTTTTTATACAATGTGTTTTGAGAAGAATATAACGTTACTACAATCTTGCTTAACTTCGTAAATTCTGGTCGTATGATAAATCTTACTACACTAATCGTTTTACTTTGGCTAAGGCACCATAATTACATTTTTATCTAAAAATCCCGCATTGTGATCGTTTGATATTTTCGATGTAAATTGCAAGGTAAATTTTATAAAGCTACATCAGATTACTGCTGGACATTCTTCCTTGTCCTAATAAAAAGAAGATTTTTCCGTGACTCCCAATTTTGCCAAAGGTAAAAAAGACAGGGCTAGCCGTCTTCTTCTGGTAGTGCTTCTTACGACACAAATAGAATGAGATGGGGTTGTGTCATTAATTTCTAAGCCTAAGGCACCACACGGAGCTCACATAAAATAAAAATCACTGGCATTTTTTGGTCTCTTTACCAAATCTCGCTATCGCATCGCATCTCGCCATATTGTCATACTTTCACCATCCATCCATCCATCACCCTTGCAAGGTATCACGTATATACCCATTTTATATACCTACAGTCTTGTTATATAAAAAAGAAGTGAATCTGAATCTGAGGCCACACAGTTCCCCATACTATCGATAGTTAACTAGTGTAAATTTATATCGACAATGTCCCATCACGTGGAACTTAAGTCGCACTACAGAACTGAATATTGCAGCGGTGCAGCTGCGGTCGCCGACCGAATGTTTTACGACTAAGTTTCAAACTGTGTACTAATAAATTATAATCTGGTGATAGGGCGATGCCCTTATATTAGGGTTGCAGGTTTTATGAAAGTATCGTGCAGTTTGTGATGTAAGAAGATAATCCAAGAAGTTATGTCCCCAGTCGCCCCTTGTCTTTGAACAGTGCATGTTACTAGTGATGACTTAAGAAACTGAAACGTGGTAGCTTAACATAGGTGTAACAAGAAGGTTTAATGTCTTACAGAAGGCATGCATTGGGAAGAGCAATGCTTGGTATGTCCCTGTGCGATAGAATAAGAAATGAGTAAATCCATTAGATAATTAAGATAACCGACTGTTCCCTCGCCAACTAAGTAACTTATTTTCCTCATGCCTCCACACAAATATTAGAGGTCACGTCCAAGTCACACATATCCGAAGCCTAGAGGATGGCAGAGACTCCTACAAATCCTACCTCCAAAACTAAAGCTCCTGCTTTCGTTGGACCCGTAAGTTAAGGACGTAAGTAAAGCATTTAAAAGAGGCACAAACAAAATAATTCCTAGCTTTTTCGATACAAACGATTAACAAGGGGAGAAAAGATTAAAACCAAACGAATTTATGAAACTTCGAATTTCCAGTGCGACCATCAAATCGCACAAAAACTCCGAGGAATTTGGAGCACTTGGGAGTTCGGAACAAAACGGATGGCGGAACAAGTTCGGGAACAGCACAAATGATTTGTTATTCGGAAGAGTTTTATCTGCAACAATTCGAAAGTTTTTGATCGGATGTTGCTAAGAGTTTCCAGATGTTTGTTTCAGATCGATAACCCAAAGTAGGTATAAATACTTTGGGTTACCATGTAAAGCAGCTCTACTTGTACAATCCGTACAAACGATCGTAAGCTAATGTCATTTTCATACATTTAATATCTATTCGTCTAGCCTAGTTATAGGAAGCAACTTGACTAAGGCTGTAAAGCAGCTCTTGTACAATTTGTATACTGTATACAGTCCTAATATCGTATGCGCTAGACGAATAGATATCAAATGTATGAAAATAACATTAGCTTACGATCGTTTGATTGTTTGTTAATGTTATTTTCATACATTTGTTAGAAAGCAACTTGTCTAAAGTCGCTGGATTATATTTTATCGAAAATGTTACATAATTAAGATATTATCTTAACTGTTACGTAGTTATTATTGAATTGTAATTTGGAATAAACATATTGAGAGCTGTCCATTAACGTTTGGTGTAATTATTATGGTCGGTCAAATAATTATACGTATCGTCCCCTATATCTATTTTAATTTCTGATTAATTTAAAGTGACGTAATTTCGTGAATTTTATTTAGTTATGTATCTATGACCTTTTAAAACTTAGTAACGGAATTATGGGAAATTTATTTTTTATTTACATGATACAGGCCTATGCTTCATCCCAGAAAAATCCTAAACAACTTTAAAATAATCATTAGCGGTTATAGTTTTTTAAAACATGCATTCTATTATATCCGAAGTGTATAGGTAGCGTACCCTCTTAAAGGATTTTGATAAATGAAATAGGCCTATAAGTATGTAGTTAGTTAATAAATAGTTATGTAGGTACTTGCGGCAAGTAACCAGTAGAACTCGCAACTCTCAAATTACCTGTAACAGAAAAGAAAAGGTTAATTATAAATATATAATTACTTGAAGAAGTATTTAGTGAGAAGTATTTAGAGAGCCAGAGATGGTACTAGAACCCACAAACCTCAGCAACGTTTGTGTCTTCGAATTTATTCAGAGCTTTAGTCCTTATTTCCTTTGGGTAAAGGAAAACTACTTTTTAGGTAATTGGAAATAGTGGTTACGTAGTAGGTACAACATCAAGATAACATATACCTACTAAGTATAATTACATGGTAATGCTCATATGTATACAAAATATGCAAAATTTAAAATACCAGAATATGTATATAATAACCTGGAATAACAATTCCAGGTTATTATATATAATAACCTGGAATAACAATTGGAATACAACGCAATGATTGATAAATTATCTTTTATGTAATTATTATCGGAGTTCACGAACTGTGAAAACATTGTTTTTGTAAAAACAACATGTTTGTTTATTTTGATTGAAATTGGTTACAGAGAACGACAACCCTTATTTTTCAAACTATGCTTTATTATGTATGACATAACAAACTTTTTACATGATTTGAAAAGTTCAAATTTATGGTTCCTTACCCTAAAAGACGGAACCTTGTTACTAAGGCTCCATTGTACGTACGGCGGTTTTTATTTTTTATTTTTTACAAACAGACGGGCCTGCTCTTGACTATACTTAACTCTTCGGTTATGAAGAAGCCTAAGATGGAGCGAGCTTACCCAGAAGCACTGGTTCTCCCACACATCAGCGGAAAAAACAACTGTTTGGCGCTGGACTCCGGCAGGAGGGTAGTATCCAGGCGGCCTCTTACGAAGCCTACCACCGCAGAGGGTTCTGTTAGCCGTCATCATTGGTTAGAAAACCAAAGATGCCGTTGCCCAGGGTGGACCACTAGGAGGTAGATCCCACCACCCCTGTATGTAATGAGCCGTTATAGATAAATTGTTAGGACTTACACGTCATGCCTTTCTTAAACAATTATTATGCACAAGATTTGGATGTTTTAGGGCTTGTGGCTAAATATCACTTTAACATCTTCTTAAAATTTTACCTTGAGTTGCTTGTTTGTTCTATGGTTATATTTTACTCATACTGTGGGTACTTACTTCCAACAACATTTGTACTTTTAGCAATTTAGGGAAACCTGTTATTGGCCATACCATTTGTATTCTACATGTTTATTTAAAATTTACTGTATACGCTGTTGGTTTTCTCAATAAATAAAAATAAAAATAATATAAAAAATTGTTAGGAGGTGTTTGTATGGTAGAAAATATTTGATAATCGTGTAATAACAGACCCGTGCAAAGCCGGGATGGTCGGCTAGTATATGGTTATCGTCTGTTATTCTCACTTATATCAGCGAGTCGAATGATTTATGCCAAACTCATTAATTATGGATTCGACGCCGTGTCAAATGCTTTTAGATACACGTCGACGATTCTTCGACAGTGCCGGATTAGGAAGCAAATAAATAAATTTCCAAGCCCTTGTCGTTCCAGGCTTCAGACTGCGGAAAATGGGTAATTGGGTCCTGTGAAATTTTCAACAAATTACCATTGTCTTGCTGAACTCTTTTTACAGACAACAGGTCGTCGACCTACCACAAAACGTCAAATTTTCTCAATTGATATTGATCTCTACTGGTTGGACTTAAAGTTGAAAATCAATTCAATGGCCTTTAACTTTTTGGTTAGGTTGACCTGCCGTTGTCTGTAAATAAAATTAAATTGTATGTGTTGTACGGTGCCGAGCCCAAACAATACAAGAATAACAAAAACAATAATAAATTTTACAAACAAAACCAATCAAATATGGAATTGAAAAAATTGCTAGATACTACGAGTATGTTGGCGAGCGGCAATCGACGATGATTATATCATAAGATTATACCTATTCTATTTGACTCGGCACGGACTTCAAACTGTTCAGTTGTTATAAGTCAAAATAATATTGAAATGGATAAAAAGGTTGTAAAATAAAAACTCTTTTCTTGTGTTATTTTTAACTTTTTATGTTCATTTTTTTATTAAGGTGAGTTTTCTTGAAGTCATTTTCAAATAAATAAATTTTTGCTCTGTTATTATATCTGTGAAGTTCACAAGACCGATTTTAATTACTAGTTTGCTCAATAGCCTATATTGCTTATGGCGTAAAATCATCTTAATCCGGCACTGTTCGGTGATTATTAGATAAATTAACAGGAAATGTTAATTATAGGAATAATAACGAACTGCTGAAATGTTTGACACAGCTCATCATTAGTGTAGAGAGATTTGAAAGTCTATTTGGGTTTATGATAAATGAGCGCTTAGCCTTTAAATTCGTCTGACAGTAGTGTTGAAGAAAATAACTAATCAGTAACCTATATAATATATTACATCATAAATGAAGGTGTTTGACTCAATAGTAATAATTTTGTCATACATTAGCATGACAAATCTTCGGAAGACAAAGTCTCTTAACTTTGGCCATAGAGTTGTAGTAACATATATCGACGTCGTAATTTAACAAGGATGATATCGAAACAAAAAATCCTTTTTACCAAAAACGCCGACAAAATGGAATAAGTACCCAATTTGAGTCGTTAACGATTGTCGGAGAATGCTCCCATTCTTACCGTTCGCGAACGCGCCGGTTTTAATTTTTCGTTTTCGATGCTTTCTTTTTAAAGGTTTAATTGGTCGTATCAGAGGTCCTACTATTGCATCTCGTTGCTGACGTATATACGGATCTATATGTCGCTGTCACATACTTGGTACGAGTAGAAGGGACAGGTAGAGTCGAGTTTATACTACGACGGAAAACAACTAAAACAATATAATATAAATCATTACTATCCATAAAGTGCCGATTTAAAAACTCATAAAAAAATAAAAAATAACACAAGAACAATGTTTTATTTTAAAACCTATTTACCTACTTACAATATTATTTTAACTACTAACAACTAAACAGATCGAAGTCGGTGCCGAGCGAAATAGAATAGGAGTATAATCACTACTGAATAGGCTATTTGACAATGCGAAAAATAAAGTGCGAATTACTATTATCAGCTTTTATTATGAGTTTAAAAATGGTTATGTAGTAACGGAAGTTGAAAATAATAAACGATTTATTTATAAATCCAGAAATAAAAATGGATTTATTTAAACGTTTGTCACGTGACACGAAACGCTCCTGATTCGTCGGGTTTGTGATGACGTCACCTGCTTGATAACTTCGTTTGCCTACTTGTGTTTTAGTAGCTTTTCAAAATGTTTTGATAATATTTTCCTATAATAATAGTATCCATTTTTTATGTGTGATTTATTTCCAATATTTTACAAATTCTGTCAATTACTTTTACCATGGACATAGATTTTGTAAAGCAGAAAGCAGTATTGCCCATTCATTTAAAATCTGTTACAAACAAACTAGTTAGTCGTGATCGTTGAGTGTAATGTTTATTGAAATCATAAAACTCTAGCCACAAATTTTAGCTAATATTATGAAAACATCGGAATTATTGCAATGGCTCATCCTAACGGATACCTGCCTATTTATCGTTGCAGCGACTCGACATGCTCATTTAATAAAATTAACTAATTAAGTACTAACCATTTCTTAATTTTAAGTTTCCATGTAAGTGACATGAATTGTCTTAATGGAAATAAAGATTCTTTAAACCCAATATTCTAAGTGAGTTGCAACAGGCATTCTGATAAAAACATTAGAGGTATTATAACCTCAAACCAATAACAAAATATTTACATTCCTAATGCAACGAATTATTAAAAATTATAAATATTATGTTTACTTACATCGAAATGGTCCTCACAGAAGAAAATATTTGTACTATTCGCTATGTTATTATTTATTATGATCCCTTCGAAATAGTTGCAACCACTTTTGGCGCACTTAGACTTTCTTTTGAACATGACTTACAAATAGTTTTCCGAAATTTTTATAGAAGTATTTATACATTTTGGAACTGCATACCATTTGAAACTTATTTTATTACATGAGTCACTGTTAAAATATAGATCCAATCGCACTTTCGTTATTTGTTTGCAACAAATGTATGATGATGACTTTTTTTGTTAAATCTGTGCAATAAAGATTAAATAAATAAATAAAAAATGATATAAGCTACAGATCACAAGACAGGCAGGTGATGTCACCGACCCCATTGCAGCGCCATATTGACAAAATAACGTTTTTTCACGCTATTTCAACTTTCAATTTTCATTTTGATATTTTTCAGCAAATATGTACCAGAATTTAAAAAAACGACTTTTACTGGGTTCTTCAACCTCTACTTAATAATATAAAATGGATTTCAAAAACTAGTCAAATAGCCTATTGATTGCCGCTCGCCCACATATCATTTTTTTTTAAATTCCGTTTTTGATTTGTTTAATTTGTAGAATTATTGTTTGTCTCAGCACCGACTTCAATCTATTTAGTTGTTAGTAGTTAAAATAATATTGTAAGTAGGTAAATAGGTTTTCAAATTAAACCATTGTTCTTGTGGTTTTTTGTACTTTTTTGTGAGTTTTTGTTTGAAGTCGGTTAAATTTTTTATTTAAAATTAATTTATTTTTCTCTTTTTAGTGTTAAACAAATTACACAATTATAAATCCTCTGGTACCGGACCCAGTAACAGTATCTACATAAAAATAGTGATGATGACTTCTAGATGAAAATTTATAAATTATTTGAGAAACTCCCCCCCTCATCGCTATATAATCTTAAGAATCATCTTCCAACTCCCTAACTGCTTAGGAGTTTTACCTTTATCATCAGCTGACGTGAATAACCTGAAGGAAGACAACTATGAGACTATACGCGCCTATAATATTTAAAGAATAATCCTCCTACTCCTAACCGTTAAGGAGTTGTACCTTCCATCATCAGCTCATCAACATAAAATCATGAGTACCAGACGCAAATACTGAAAAGCCTTAAGAAAGATATGCAAAAACGTAATACGTGCTTATAAAATTTGAAGGTTTCTCTCGATTTCCCCGAATTCCACAATCAGATCATGACTTCGTTAGAATGGGACCACATGGGAAGCACCAGTATTCAGTCAAAAAAATAATTTTTAAAACCCGTTCAACCAGCCGCAAGTTCTGAGGTAACAAACATTAAAAAAAAAACATACAGTCGAATTGGAATCCTTTTTTTGGAAGTCGGTTTAAAAGAATAACATTATTGTCTTACGGGTATCGTTAGAAGCTTCTTAAGGAATATCGCCATAAGAAGACTAGCAGAAGCGTCCACTTACCAGAATTTCGATTTCCAACCTGCATGGCAAGCGTGACGTTATGGCAATATCCCTTTGGAGTAACCTGAAGCCTTACTCCGCAATAAAATCTATACTAATATTATAAAGCTGAAGAGTTTGTTTGTTTGAACGCGCTAAACTCAGGAAGCACTGATTCGAATTGAAAAAATATTTTTGTGTTGGATAGTCCATTTATTGAGGAGGGCTATAGGGTATATAACATAGGGCTGCGACCAATAGGAGCGAACCATCAGTTAAAAATGTTTCAAAAACGGGAAGAATTATTCATAGTTGAAGGCTACCGTTGCGTGCGCTGCGTAGACGGTTCAATTTACCCAAAAAATAAATACGGACAAATACGCGGACGAAGTCGCGGGCAACAGCTAGTATCTGTATATTCGACTTCATCTCTCTTACTCTTGCCGAACTCTGACAAAGAGAAATAGATGCGTATACTTATACGGAATTCGCGTTGCGTAGTAGGCTCTTGATTCAGCAGTGGACTGTTGACGATATCATTAGGTAGGTACTTGAAATTGTACCATAATTTTGAATGTCCATCTCTCAACAAATGCGTTGGAATGCACACCGCAAATAGCACAAGATGGATGCGTGCAATGCATTTGTTTGGGATGTATGTGTTTGCTTTAACGCAGAGAGTGATTTGGTTTATTGATCGTTCAGAAATGCGTGCGTATTTTTAATGGAGTCTGTTTTGAAGTTATTTGATATCGCTAATACACTTTGAGTGTTAGCTAGGCTTCGACTACCAAACTTGTAAAATTCATAGACTGGGGCTAGGGCGTTACTTTGCGGAAATCCTTAACTAACATGGATTAAAAAGTATTTTGTTAATAATTTCAGACTCAGGCGAGTGGAAATTATTAGTAAAAAAATTTCATTCATATTTGTCAAATTTGTGACTTTAACCTTGCTTAATTATTAGTTTTTAGGGTTCCGTACCCAAAGGGTAAAAACGGGACCCTATTACTAAGACTTCGCTGTCTGTCCGTCGCTCTGTCACCAGGCTGTATCTCAAGAGCCGCGATAGCTAGACAGTTGAAAATTTCAAAATTATGTATTTCTGTTACCGCAATAACAACAAATACTAAAAACAAAATAAAATCAATATTTAAGGGGGGCTCCCATACAACAAACCCGTTTTTGTGGCCGTTTTGGTACGGAACCCTTCGTGCGCGAGTCCGACTCGCACTTGGCCGGTTTTATTTTTCTTGTAAAACAATGTGAGTTTTTATTATTTTATAGGTCAACCATCTTATTTTATGCACCATATATGCTATACAGTGTGTATCATGGGTAGCGTTTTCTGTTAAATGGTTTTAAATTTTATTTTTCTATCGTTAATTTTTAAAATGGAATTTCGCCTTGGAACACGAAAACAGTTTTTCTTAACGAAGTCTTGATCTATTTTGTGTCGCTAATAGGCTTGTAGAGAAGCTAAAGTTCGAAGTGTTTTGTCTTTGCAATTTTGGGTTAAGAACTTCTCTTTTTTTTTGTGGATAGTATATAAAATCTGTTCTTAATCTAACGCCCCGTTGGTTTAGTGCTTTAAACACCGGACCAAGATCTTCCGGCAATTTCATACTTTAACCCCTAATACTTTATGAAGGCTTTAACAGCAATAAAATCTACTGCAACAGCAGTAAAAAATACTAGACCAAATAAATGGCTCGGTGTCACTTTAACATGCCATCAAATCACGCTCTGGCATATATCGACTCTCCAATATTCTATCACGCCATCTTTATCCTTTATAAAGAGCACAATTGATTGAAAAGCTTTAAAATCGTTAATGTGCCAAATTTGTTACAGCTTATGAGAGATACTAAAAAAAGTTCATTAGTTCTACTCCTTTGAAAAATTGTTATCTCGTGATTGAGAAGAATAATGAATAACGGATCAATTAGAATCCTCAATAATTGTGTTTCGATTTTTTTTTCAATACTTTGTTCCGGTTTAGATCCCCGGGTCGGGCAACAAAAGTTTCGAATTTTCGATCATTGCTCGGGTTTGTGATCACCAACCCGCATTTGGCAAGCGTGGTGATTATGCCTGTATTTATCATTGCTGTGGTAACTTGAATTAAATGATGGAGGCCTCTTCCCTGCAGTGAGATGATTATAGGCTGTTAGTTATAATCTCAAACATCTTTTGCATAAACGTTCCGTAGGCCATCATTATCCACTCGACTGCAAAGTTTATGCAGCACGCATAATATTGGCACTAAACAACAACCATAAATCACAGAAATCTCCATATTGTCCGTGTTACTTGAGGCACTCTTATTGCTGGTGAAGCTAACAGAAAATGAACCTTAGGTCAGGCTACATAAGGCAAACTTTGATCCATCCATCGCGTTGGCAACTCGGGACAGTGCTTAAGACTCGCGACTGCAGCCCAGTGGCCTTAGACAAGTGGCTTTTTAATATCGTATACGCTAGACGAATATATAACAAATGTATGAAAATTACATTAGCTTACGATCGATCTATCGTTTGCTTTGCCATTTTTATACATTTGTTACCAATTCGTCGAGAGTAAACGATATTACTTAGAAAGCAACTTGTCTAAGGCAAGGCCGCGGCAGATATGGGTTTTAAGGAGGGCCATCTTTATGACGTAGATAGGTCAGCACTTCAACTACATTGCTTGAATCACCTTTTCCTGTCTATCCAGATTTGGTACTATCCTAATAATGCCACATTCAACATTCTTTTTAAATAGTCAATAGTCCTTCTATTCTTTAAAAAGGCATTTCTTGGTCTGCAGGATTGCAGAAAATATTTTTATTATAAATTTATCTTCGAAAAACTACCTCTGTTGGATTCCATAAACGTTACAGTAAGATAATTATTATGCTCCTTCCAGCATTATAGTGACACAGTTTTGACTAAACAAACGTCTTTAACTCTTGCTTTTCGATTTAAAACATGATTTTTGCATGTTGGATACATGCAAAAATCTACAGCTTTTAGAGCTTTACAGGGTCGATTGGTGCTTTAGGCTGAGTGCCTTCCGCACAAGTTCGCCGACACAAGTATTGTGTCCAAAGCTCAGTTAGGTTGCAAGATTATGGATAGCCAGATGGTAGGTTCAAAATTAAACATGCGAAAAAATAATTTTGTTTTTTTAAGCGTTTTACGTAAAAGTACTGATATAACTTTTCTCATCATTGTAACATAGAAACGGTAAAGCTACCACGAAAAGCTTTAACATTTACTTAGCCATACCTATAGCAGTTATAGCATAGTACAATGTAACAGCTCCAGAGCAGGTCATCCAATATCAGTGCACTGTAGTCTGTGTACACGTACGCCGCTGGGAGGGCGGGAGGGTAAACAGCTGCCAGGTAACGGGAACGTAACCTCATTTGTTGGATAGTTTCATCACGAAACACTAAAAAAAACTTTGTCTAAAGACTGCTATTCGACATCGCTCGGAGAATGCGGAGCTGAAGTGCAGTGGGAGGGACATATAGTAAGAAGAACCGACGGCCGTTCAATTCAATTCAATTCATTTATTATGTATTCCGTTAGGGCGGAAAGATCCTGGAATGGCGACCGCAAACCGGACGACGATCTCTGGGTAGGCCCCCCACCAGGTGGAGCGACGATCTAATGAAGGTCGCGGGAAGAGCCGTTGCATGTGGGTGGCTATTCAAATTTGAGATTATAGGTATTTTTATTTACGATTTTTGTTACCAGTCATTGCTAGTGACATAATCAATTTCTTGTTAATACAATTGGTTAAAGCAGATCGGTAAACAAAACGTTGTGTAATCAAGTCCCACTTAATTTCTTCTTAATTTTTATTGAAGCAATTGTATTTCTAATTTACACAGCCAATTTGATTCAAAACTCTATGGGAAAAAACTTTGGGGACCTCTGTTACAAACTATAGAAGCTTCAAATCGTACATAATTGGGCTCAGGTGGGAAGTTCGTTATGATTTAATAGTTGTGTGTAAGAACGGGTCTCTTCAGCTCCGAATACTAACCTAATTATTAGGGGATAGAATTCGATTTGCAACGGTAGTAAGTTTCTGGTTGAATTAATCTTCTGAATTAACAGATTGTTATCAAATTCAAATATCTTTATTGATTAGTAGGAAAATTAGGCTGCCTATTTTTAATTAATGTTAAGATTTTTTGCTCAAAATTAAAAACAAAAGAAAAAAATATTTCATAGTTAAGACTTAAGGATCAATGTCTGTTCAAAGTAAGCAATAAGTTGTTTAAGAAAAAAAATCTTTTCTTTACTTTAACAACTACTTATCATTATTAAGTACTAGGTTTTGCCCGCTACTTCGTCCGCGTAGACTTTAAGATTAAGTTTAGAAAGAGAAATAATAATTTGTGCTTAAAAAATAGAGATGGCAATCAGCCGCCATCAATTGCCTGTGTCACGTGTTTTTTTTTAATATTTAAGACATGCCTCACTGGGCCACACAGTGCCATCTAGTCTCAAATTAAGGTACTATTAAGTACCCTGTCGTATGGGGTACTAGACAACCGATAAACTTACTTATATACTTTTTTTTTGTAAATACATACTTATAATACATAGAAAACACCCAGACCAGCGCAAACAGACATGTTCATGAACACAAATATTGGTACTGTGCGGGGATCGGACCCGATTTCAAACAAAATACAACCATTATGACGTGTTTCCGAAAAAACTACACTAAATTTCAGGATAAAATACTCAATGTATGTTATTCTGATGTATTAGTTACATTACTGGAAAGTTGCATATTAATCCATGTAACAGTATTTGCGTGATAGAGTTACAAACATCCATACATCTTTAAACTTCAGTACAAGCATATTTCACTTTAACCCGGCGACACTCGCTACTGGGTAAAAAATACCACAGAGTGCTTAGTTTGAGTTGCATCTTTTTTTCTAATGTTTCTAGCGTAACAGGATTTTAAGTACCTTCGAACCGATAGTTAACACACCCGCACCCCGTGTGGCAACCAGTTCGCGTGTGTCGCTTGTCAACAACGGACGTGCAAAGTGAGTATGGGTGAAAAATACCCGGTAGCGACGGTTCTTGACATATTATTTTTCGGTATATTATCAACTGTATTTTTTGTTTTATAGGTTATTACGATGAATACACCACATAGGTCTAGCATAATAGAACAATTGCTTGCTGAAGAAGATAGTGAAGAGGAAAATGTGTCGGAAATTGAAGATCATGAGGAGTTTAGTGAACACGAAAGTAAATCTGAGCAGAAAGCAGATAATTTGGACGCGGTGTCAGATTCAGACGATATTCTGTACCAACTACCCTCATATTCGGAGGAAAATGAAGAACTGATAAATGAAGAATATTTAGAGGATGTGCCATTGAAGTATATTAGACGACATTTTACTGGAAAAGACAGAAGAACTCAGTGGCAAGTTCATAAGCCGTCGCGACGTGTACGTACAAGATTTCATAACATTATTTACCAAGAACCGGGACCGACTGGCGAAGGCAGATCTTGTTCAACTATGTTAGAAGCTTGGAATTTGTTTTTTTCGGAAAGTTGTCTGCAAAAGATAGTCACATACACTAACATTTACATTGAAAATCTGCGATTCAACTTCTCCAGAGAACGTGATTGTAAGTGTACAAACATTGATGAACTGAGATCACTTTTGGGATTACTATACTATTGCGAAAAGCTGCGAAGCGGTCACCTAAATACAAAAGATCTCTGGGAAAAAGATGGTAGTGGCTGTGATATATGCATAGCTACAATGTCAAGAGAAAGGTTCCATTTCTTACTGAGATGTTTGCGTTTTGATAATTTGCATACAAGAGCAGAAAGGAGACAGGCAGATAAGCTAGCGCCCTTCCGAGAGATTTTCCAAGAAATTAATGATAGCATAAAAAGGATTATGCCCTTGGCGCAGACGTGACAATTGATGAAAAGTTGGAGAAAACACGTGGTCGCTGTCCATTCAGGCAATATATACCCAGCAAGCCTGGTAAATATGGCATTAAAATTTTAGTGATGGCTGACGCCCGAACTTTTTATACTTACAATATGGAAGTTTATGTGGGAAAAAATGAAGGACAATACGATCACAGCAATTCACCAAGCGATGTTGTCAAGCGTTTGGTAGAACCTATAAAGAACAGCCACCGAAACATAGTGATGGACAACTGGTTCACCAGTTTTCCCCTATTGAATGACTTGCTCAAAGATTATGGACTGACAGCACTTGGCACGTTGAGGAAGAATAAAGCTGAAATTCCACCTGTATTTACAGCAACCAAAGGACGAGAAGTTCACATTTTGGGTTTCAAAAAGATTGTACGGTAGTGTGGTAGTGTCATATGTTCCAAAAAAGGATAAAGTTGTGCTATTAGCTTCTACTATGCATCATGATGCAAAAAAAGATTCAGGTGAAAGCAAAAAGCCTGAAATGATCATGGACTACAACAAAACCAAATGTGGCGTCGATGTTGTGGACGAGATGTGCGCTACTTATTCTGTTGCACGAGCAACAAAAAGATGGCCACTGGTCCTTTTCTATGGGCTTCTGAACATTGCCGGCATCAATGCGTATATTATAGTGAAGAAGAATAAAGATAATAGTGGAGTTTTGATGGCTGAGAGAAGGATTGCCTTGAAAGAACTAGCTTTGGGTCTTGTGATGCCACAGGTACAAAAAAGGTCATCGGTACCTAATTTGTCAGCATACATTAAAACAAAGATACAGTTTTTGCTAAGTGCCAATTTGAATGAGGAAAATACGTCTTCTACCTCATCCAGGCCCCGTCCATCCACATCTGCTTCTCGCTGTGCTGTATGTGAATGGAAGAAGGACAGAAAAACAAAAACAATTTGCGAGTTATGCTTTAAAAAAATGTGCAAAGAGCATACAACCCCAATCTGTGGCGATTGCTATGATAAAATAAAGTAGTTGTCACTACAATGTTTGAAGTTGATTTTCTCAAAGTTCAATTATTATGAAGGTATCATTATTTTGTATTATTTTGGTAGTGTTTTAGGTCCTATTTTGATACTGATCTCGACTTTTAATAGTCCCAAAGAAAAAAAATATTTTTTGTTGATTATTCTGCAGTTGTAACCAAAAAAGTTAATATTTTTGTTGATTTATTAGGATATGCTTTAATTTCAAACGAATAAACATTGAAACTTTCATTTGCTGTTTTATTTATTAAAAATAATGTAAATAACAATATACAATAACAAAATCTTGAAATTTCCAGTATTTTTTTTAAATAGCTGTACTTTAAAACCTGTGGTATTTATTACCCGGTAGCGAGTATTCGTGTCTGTTAATACCTAGCGAGTACTGCAGGGTTAATAAAAATCTATTTGCACTGAACAATGACACCAAGTTTACCGTACTAAAAACTTTTGCTCGCACTCTTATTCTCTTCTATATAACTCACGCTCGCTCTCTAATTTCACGTAATTACCGCGATAAGGCTCCTCGCAAACGGATGCCGGACGCGGCGAATCACCAGCGCCGAAACGGTTTCCGTGCCGGAGCTTAACTTTCATGCCGTAACTCGTTTACGGCCGTAGGGCGTTTCCACAGAAACGGTATATCACCAATGATATTGCTCAAATCACACATCTCATCTCCGCTCTACTTCAGTGAAAACAGTATTGGTGGAGTGGAAAAGAAGAAAAAAAAAACGATTATAATAGATTGCTTTGCAGAGCGGAGCTTTTCCATGGAGAACGAGTATGCGCTATGCGCTATTGAACCCCAGTTGAGCTCTAATAGATGTGCAGGTGAAGCGGGGCTGTGTGAGCTAACGCGGTCGTGGCATCATGCCGCAGTTTGATCTATACCGTCATCGAGAGTGCACGTTCGAAATGTATTCACAGCCCAGCTCGGCTTAGCTTCAGCAAGCTATACGGCAGAACGATTTGGTTAGCAGCAATGAACTCACGATTGGTATTCTCTTTTAACGCAATCGACACTAGCGCCGCATGGCTATCAAACAAAGGCTCTCAAAAACCGTAACAACAGCAGTTGATGTGACGGCTGAGACATCCGTAATCACAGCCACAAGCGCAACGACGATCATATTTAAGAGAATGCTAGGAAATCATAGCTCAGTCTCGCTCGGCTTAACTTTAGTACCACAGCTAATCTCTGCACCACTCATCTTGAGCTCAGCGCTTCTGTCGCAACACACCCTAAACGTCGACGATTGCCGTAGGGACCGCGGTTTCCTTTTAACGTACATTTCGCCTGATATGTTGAATGAGACGTTGAGATGTTGAGACACATCAACAGGTATCTGTTTTTTTACTGTGGCTCCATTATTCTTTGGAACGATGTCTTCGATCAAACCTAATATGTGATGTAGAGACATATCAGAGTGTTAGATGCGGAATTTGTTACGTATGTGTATGTGACAAAATAAAATAAAATAAGTGTATTGAACAATATAGGCATAGTTAACTCACTTAATTCTGATTGGCGTTTTGGCGTTGTGGTTTATTAATTAACGACATTTTGCGATCTATTACTTTCTAGTACCAGAAACTGATACCAAGAGGATTTGTATATTATCGTTATTAATTTACTATTCCGAACGAATAACAACTTTGAAAATTTCATTATCGTATATTGGGACTCATGGTTTTCGTCCGAAATATAAAAATTTTATGCAGTCAACTAGCTGTTCCCTGTCACGCTTCGCTGTGGCACATTGTGATTGAATGGTTTTGTATTTTATTGTTTTATAATGTTTTTTTTTTTCGCTGTCGCGGATGAATAGATAAAAACAATCCTTGAGGCGGATTATATATCATGCTAAAATTTCAGCTCGATCGGTGCAGAACTTTTTGAGTTTTTGAAGCGTACACAAACCAAAATAACATTTTTATATATATGTACATCTGTTATGTAGTTGGTTATCTAGGGTCTACAGAATATACATCAGAACTCAAAATGCGGTCTGCAATTTTTGAAAACAGAACTTGACTGAGAGTCCGCTCTAATGAGCATATTTGGATATGATAACTTTGCCTGTATGATTTCAAATGTCGCAAAAACTATATAATTATAGCAGTTCTTTTGTAAATACCTACCACTGGTATTAGTTTTTGGTATTGGAAAGGAATAGATCCATTTAACATATTATAAAACGTCTAGCACAATCTATCTTATCCCAAAAACTAAAGAAAAAACACAAAAATCTTTCATCAGATTCTTCCAACTGCTTCATAAGCCAGATGTGCCCAAAACGACGATTCTAATAAAGACACGGTAAGTGTCCTTTATCCCGTCCGGTCATCCGGGTCAAATTGTGCGTGGTTTAATAGCCGAAAATAAACCGGACCGGCCGCGTGCCCGCTCGGCCGCGTGTGTCCGCCCTTAGGACTAAGCTTCACTGAACATTTCTTAACCTTTTTGATACTGAATGCAGTTCAGTTCAATATTTTATGTTGTTAATATAGTGCTCATCCAGGGCTTCTGTTTGCATTGACAGCTCTACTATTTAGTTACTTCCTAGATAAAAAAAATATTGGCGGCGTTTTCAGCTATTTTCTTCCTAGATTAGATCGGATAATAAGTATATCATACCTTCCTGCGATTTAAGTTTCGAACGTTTCCCATTTTATTTTATTATATTTTAGTTGAAGTCTGCCTCTTAAGCTCAGTAATACTTAGACCGATAACAGTTAAGTAGGATTTTAAACTTAATAATAGCAATTTTACATAATATACACGAAACGGGATTTTATGCATTATCATTATTATCTCAACCAAACAACGCCCACTGCTGAAGTACACTCCTCTATGGATCAAACTAGTAACTATTAAATAAGAGTCCCTTAATTTGATCGTAAATAGTAATTTGTACAACCATGATTCGTGCAATTTATTCGAAACGTCGCGACGTTGCGTCGAGAAAGTAAATCCAAAATACTTTTTTCCAATGTCGGTTATCTTAGTTCTCCTAAGGTGTTCCTCATTTCCAAGTCCTTAACGCAGGAAAATACGAAGCATCGCTTTCTTTGTTGCCCGCTCTGCAACTTTGCGTCTTTTAGAGACCCAGCTCTGCAACTTTGCGTCTTTTAGAGACCTAGGAGATATTAAGTCCCCAAAAAATACTTCTGTCCGAATGCACTTTATGATAGCTTTTTGTTACAATCGTTAAATATGCTTTAGTTCGGCGAATGAATAATCCACCATTTTGTTCTTTTGTACAGCTTTTTATCAAAGCCCCATTCGTATCGACGGATATCAAATTCTTTGAAGTTTTCATTTGATCTGTAAAAGGCTTGTATGGACTAGTCGACTGTATGAAATAAAACGAACAGTCTGCTCAGTTGAGTAGAATAGTTGCATTTTTCCTTTGACAGATAATCGATTGAACAGAAAGTAATCTATGTTATTTCAAGAGTGGCGTAACGAATAAGTAGATTGGTCGTGTTCTGGATGGACATAAGAGGTTTATTGTTCATAGCAGGGAGGCCATTTGGATAGGCTTAGAGTTCATAAAAGTGTCAGTTCCAAAATAAAAATAAAAACATACAAACATCATTATCAATTAAGTTATAAATATGGTTGTTAATGTGTTGCTATGTAAAGTAAAGGTCGCAATAATCTTCTATTGCGTCTAACATCATCTAAATGCGGACCAGTGGTATAGATCTCGCCTACTCCGCTGGTGAATACGCATGCCCCGTGTGGACTCGCTCTTTCCACGCGAAACAGGTGGATATAGCTCAAAATGAAACGTGCCGGTTAATTACAGGCTGCCTTAAGCCGACACCGGTACAAAAGCTATATCCCCTGGCAGGAATGGGGACTACCGTTTTTTTGCTCACCAGTTGGCGCCACTGTAGACTGAGGTCCGGAGATATAGCTGTCAAAGGCGATTGGCGCCGAAACAAAGTGTTATATCTTAAATCTAATTACGGTTATATTGTTTATAAATAACTATCTTGATATCAACAAACTATCTTCTGAAATAGTTGCTCTTGATGCCGCCTATTTTTGAGCTTTTTCTTAATTCCGCTTTTAAAGCGTTCACATTAATCGCCAAATAATCCATATTTGCGATATTTTACGAAGGAGATCACTTTCCAGCATGTAAATTAAAAAAAAATATAATTTTTGCAACAATTACGCTAAAACCAGTACAAAGTGAATGATATTGGACCTCACGCGACACTAGCGCCTCTAGTGGCAAATTCACTAGCGATAGCCCTCATTGCGCCCCCAGATATCCGGCAAGAAATGGCTAGCTCCATCGAGAGAGCCAAATTGGATGACGATGCGCGCCATCCTATGCACCAGTATTCCGCTGTGCCGCAAAGGCTCAAGAGCCGGAACAACTTCTTAAGATGCGTTTCTCCAATACGATCTACGGCGTCAGAGGCACGCTGTACCCTTTGGCGGGAAAAATGCCAACTTGCAGGGTTCGTCCCGATCAACGAGTCCCAGATCTTCCTCCTGGGCATGATTTCCCATGGCCGACCTGGAAGTCATTGAACCGACTCAGAACTCAGGTCGGCCGGAGTAAGGATAATCGGTACAGGTGGGGGTCCTCTGGTGTTCTGGACGATCGGTGCGAGTGTGGTTATCCCGTACAATCAATGGACCACCTATTATCCTGCCCCGCGTGCACCAAAAGCTGCTCGCACGAGGAGCTCCTTCAGGCCAATGAAAGGGCAGTAAAAGTGGCTGAGTTTTGGTCTAATAAAATTTGAATTTGCTTTCGACTTGAAGAAGAAGAAGATGTAAAGTTATGAACTCTAAAAATACTATATACATACATATTATGTTTCTATTACTTATATCACTATAATATTGGACACAGGCCTCTCTAAATGAAGGATTTAGCCATAATCGCCACGCTCGCCAGGCGGGTCGGACAATGGGGTAGAAAACTCTTTGAGAAGCCAATGAGTACAAGAGACAGCGGTAGCGTATACATATACGGATATATCTGTCTCTGTCAGACGTATTAAAATGGCAGATGGAGTCAGATTCACGAACTTAGTGAACCCTCTGGTAGCTACAAAAAATCACAACTAAATCATAAGTAGGTAGTCTCCGCGTCTCGGTTATACGACTTGATATTTAGACTGAGATAACATCGTTAACATTGTTTCGGTACAACAAACGTTTACATTTACGAGTTTGAAATGAGACACGTGTTCTGACTCACCGACGCTGTTGCCATTCACATCTAAATATTGCGTCCATTATGATTTACAGCGCTGAACTCGTTGCATCAGAAATGCGCGCCAAGCGTTAAGGGGACTACTATCGCTAAGTGCTGCCCCCATTGATTTAATTTTATGACTTCTAAACGCCCCGTTGGTCTAGAACGCCCCGTTGGTCTAGTGGTTTAAATACCGGGCCAAGATCTCGGGGTCCCAGGTTCGAATCCCGGGTTGGGCAACAAAAAAGTTTCGAATTTTCGAACATTTCTCGGGTTTGTGATCACCAACCCGCCTTTGGCAAGCGTGGTGATTATGCCTGTACCCATCATTGCTATGGTCACTTAAATTCAATGATGGAGGCCTTTTCCCTGCAGTGAGATGATTATAGGCTGTTACTTTCCTTTTTTTTTACTTCTAATAAAATCAATTCTCAAAAAAACTAGTACAGAATCATTTTTGCAAATTACCTCTAGTATTTATTGAATCACTGTTAACTGCTTTTAATTCTGCATTCTTTCGTATTGTATTATTGCTGAAAGCGGCCGCTTTTGGCGTTAGTGACAAATTCGACTTTATAAACAACTAAATGAAAAGTTTACTGTGATTCAATAAATACTAGAGGTGATTTGCTAAAATGGTACTGTTGTAGTTTTTTGAGAATTGATTTTGATTAGTAGTAGTAAAACTAAATAAATTGGCGGCAGCACTTAGCTCAGTAGTCCCCTTAAGTTTAAACGTAAAGTCGTAACTCGAATGTCGTGTTTAGACTGTTGCATTGACGTAACATAAAGAACTCTCGTAGTTACACAATTAGCATCCAACAGTTTTTTTTTTACGCGAGGAAAATGCGTTACGCATCATCACCACTGCCCCGGGGGAGGGCAGGGCGGTATGTGGGACTCCCGGCGCCCTAAAAAGGGCGCGGCTCCTGGGAATGGGACCCAGGGGTATACCCACTAAAAACCTCGCGTCGCCCGCCGCGCTGACTGAGGGCAGGGTCTGTGGTGACGCGACAGTCCACGGACCCCGCCAGCGGCCACCTCCACCCTGAAAAGGGCAGACCTCCTCAGAGGGGGTGCTGTGACGACACCCCACTCCAGTGTTCCAACTTAATGTGCACCCATCTACATCTACACTTTTAATATAAAAAGGAAAGATTTGTACTTTTGACGGACCTATCACTGAAATATTATATGGAAGGCTTTATTCAGTTAGAATTTGGCGAGCGCTGAGGGCGCTCAGCCTAGGTCCGCCACGCTAGCGGTTTCCCGGTGCGGCCGAGGGTAAGGCTTCGCGAGGGTCAGGCTTTTTTTTTAATAAATAATGGGATTGCTCATGACTACATACCTAACTATACGGTTAAGAAGAAGTCTAAGATGGAGCGAGCTTACCCAGAGGTACTAGTTCTCCCATACACCAGCGGAACACAGAAAAACTGTTTGCCGCTGGACTCCGGCAGGAGATTGGTAGCATCCAGGCGGCCTCTTACGAAGCCTACCACCGCAGAGGGATCTGTTAGCCGTCATCTTTGGTTAGAAAACCAAAGATGCCGTTGCCCAAGGTGGACCACTAGGAGGTAGATCCCACCACACCAAAGCTTTCCTATCAACAGTCCATCGATGTATAATAAGAATAAGATATAAAGACCGACACACTGACATTGAATATATGTCAGAATCAACTTTATAACCCGGCCAAATTATGTCGGCATTCAATAGTAAACATGTCTCCGACATGTTTAGATTAAGACAAAATGAGGAAAACATGGTACCTATACGCGCGTTCCACGCAAGGACTTCAGTCAACCTAACTCTCATACTCACAGAACATGGAAAAAGGTTAGAAAGGCTGTCATGCGTCATTTGTATGAGACCTGATGTCGCCCCACTACTGCACATAAACGAGTTCAAAGAGCGCCAATCAAGCGAATTCTCTCACGTCACAGAACATGTCAACGTCAACGGCGCGACCCTATTGGTCGCGCGACGTCAGAAGAAACCAATCACAAGTGGGCGCACTTACAGGCATTTGCTCATAACCTCTGTGGCGCGCCTGCCCCGCCCTCATCGTTACTCATTTCTAACCTTTCTCCATGTTCTGTGGTCATACAATATGTATTACAATTCCCAACAGGGCCCCAATTCCGCTTATTTACAAATGGCTCAATAGAATCGCAATGGCATCTCAATTGTATATTTTGACACATTTATTAAATATACGATTGCGATGCAATTGCGATTCTATTTAGCCATTTGTAAATTAGCAGAATTGGGGCACTGGTCAGCGGATGTAGCTTCGGGTTTAGAGCGAAAAAGTGCTAAAAATGCCTTCCTGTGTATTTAATCAGTGCAAAAACCACTTAAACCATCATAACAAAACACATGAAGTAACTTTTTGCGCAAAGATGAGATGGGATATATTAGGGGTTAAAGTATGAAATTGCCGTTTTGTATGGACGAAATGGAGAAAAGTCATTTTTCCATACTAACATTTTTTTAGTTTTTTTAAAAACGCCTGAAACGTTTTGATGCAATTAAAGGTGAAAGTTAGATGGTTATAAAGATGGTTGAAAATCAAAGTATATAATACAAATATACTTAATTGAAGCAAGAAGGACAACTGACACATTGTAAGGGGTCTTTTCAAGGACTTCCTTTGAAGTAATAGGTACTAGTATTGCATTTTTTTTTTAGGCGATAGTTACTTTGTTTAGTTTTTGATACAATACAAAAAGAATTACGCAATAATATGACTATACTTAAGAGCTATAAACAAAATAAAAAGTGGGAAAATAATCGGCAATTTCATACTTTAACCCCTATTACTCGTATATCAAAGATTGTTACTCTTTAAACTATTTTAGAAAAGAAAGAAAGAAAGAAAGAAAGTTATTTTAAAACTAACTCAACTTTGGTTATGACGCGGAATTAAATTTTGTGTGAAAATAGCAAAACTGTTTTCGTAGTGGTTTGGTTTGGTTTGGTAAATTAGTAATAGGTAACACTCATTTCGAAAGTCACTTTTCAGTCCTAAACATTTTGTTAATAAATACTAATTATTTATTTCAATGGAAACGTTTTAGTTGAATGAAACTTGGTAAAAAAATAGGCTGGAAGGAATAATAAATAAATAAATAAATGTGGACAACATCACATACCTACATTGTTCTGATCCCAATTTGAATAACTATTTAAAGCACTCGTATTTTGGAAACCAGAAATAACGAAGGCACCACAAACACTCAGACCCGAGAAAATTAAGCAAAACACTTTTTTTCTACACTGTGTCCGGGAATCGAACCTGGGACCCCGGAGCAGGTGACACCTTGAAAACGGAGGTCGTCAAAAGTAGTATACATATATGCTATTCCGTGTTCATAGCACTTGCAACAGTGTCGAAAAAACGGAAACATATAAAAAAAAAGAATACCTATAATATAACCCCAGAACCAACAAACTCTTTACGTATGTATGCTACTTTTTGTGCCGAAAAAAAGTGCGGTTCCCGTAAGAAAGTTACAAGTCCCACACATACAAAGTCGTGGGCAAAAGTTAGCCATTTATATTTAAACATCAATTAATTAATAGTTTATACATCCGAGATATAAGTGGCTCCACCAACAGATCCGTAATAACATCTTACTAATCTATTTGGGTAATTATTTCAGATGGCAATAGCACTAATAGCATGGCCTTTTGCCAGCATTCTGTATTCCTAAAAACATTAATGTTTTGCTTCTGATTCGTTTGCTTCTGACTTGATAGTAATTTGGTCTTGTATGGGCCAGATATTCCGTATTAATTTGACTGGAAGAACGGCTTGCTTTTTGTATATGTTACAAGTAGTAAAAACTATAGATTTCTGGGAAAACTATAGATTTCTGGGCTTATAGGTACATATTTAAGACATGCCTCACTGGGCCACACTGAGCCATCTAGTAACAAATTAAGCTACTATTAAGTACCCTGTCGTATGGGGTACTCAGACAACCGATAAACTTACATAAATACTTTTTTTTTGTAAATACATACTTATAATACATAGAAAACACCCAGACCAGTACAAACAGTCATATTCATGCACACAAATATTTGTACTGTGCTGGGATCGAACCCGCGACCCATGGCTCAGAAGCAGCGTTTACTACCGCTGATCCAAATGGTCGTCATAGGTATAGAAAATTTGTAAAAAAGGAATTCTAACGTTATACTTTATTTGATATTTTAGCAACTTAATTGCACTTTTAATATCAGTATATAAACTTGAAAAATTTTGTCTCAGGCGGGACTCGACATTTTTTGATTCGCGCCGTGTCGCAATGTCTCGGTGGCCTAATGGTATGGCGCCCGCCCGGCATGCGAGGAGATGCGGGTTCGAGTCCCGCCTGAGACAAAATTTTTCAAGTTTTTATACTGATATTAAAAGTGCAATTAAGTTGCTAAAATATCAAATAAAGTATATAAATAGCTGTTTCATCTTAACCGACTGTCAAACATCTGCAAAGATGTTTCTTTCGGGTGTTAAGGGTGCAAACTCCTAACATTTGATGAAACAACGCTGGCTTTCAGCGTAAGAATATGCTTGAAAAATTCGCGCCGTGTCGCAGTGTCTCGGTGGCCTAATGGTATGGCGCCCGCCCGGCATGCGAGGAGATGCGGGTTCGAGTCCCGCCTGAGACAAAATTTTTCAAGTTTATATACTGATATTAATTCTAACGTTATATAATACACACTTCTCATTTCTGTACAATTCCGAAATGGTTTAAGAAAATGTATTTTATTAACGTGAATGAATAAATGAGGCAGCATATCATATGAATCTTGTGTGTAATGATGAAACACTTTAAGGAATATTTCATCTATACTAATATTATAAAGCTGAAGAGTTTGTTTGTTTGTTTGTTTGTTTGAACGCGCTAATCTCAGGAAGTACTGGTCCGATTTTAAAAATTCTTTTTGCGTTAGATAGTCCATTTATTGAGGAAGGCTTTAGGCTATATAACATCACGCTGCGACCAATAGGAGCGAAGCATGAGTAAAAAATGTTGCAAAAAATAATCGCGATCATAATAACGGAAATTGACGCGGACGAAGTCGCGGGGAACAGCTAGTTCCTTTAATAAACGTTGATCATGTCATTAGTAACCATCTAATATTCAGCAGACATGAACTTAGGAATTTAATGTAACCGGCCAAGTGCGAGTCGGACTCGCGCACGAAGGGTTCCGTACCAAAAAGTCCAAAAAAACGGGCTTGTTGTATGGGAGCCCCCCTTAAATATTTATTTTATTTTGTTTTTAGTATTTGTTGTTATTGTGGCAACAGAAATACATAATTTGTGAAAATTTCAATTGTCTAGCTATCGCGGCTCTTGAGATACAGCCTGGTGACAGAGCGACGGACAGACGGACAGACAGCGAAGCCTTAGTAATAGGGTCCCGTTTTTACCCTTTGGGTACGGAACCCTAAAAAACAACTAAAACTCAGGTACTTAATGTAACCAGTCTTAACAAACAGAGTTCAACTACTTTTAAGCTCGAAAAAACAAATTGTTGCCGTGGTCGTAGTTTATAATTCGGTATTTCACCCATACAAAGTCGCTCGCAGTAGCTAGCAATTACTAAATTACCCTAAAACCGTCAATATTTTGTAATAGATCTCTTATCGATAAAACGCTCTGTCGAATGTTGTCCCGTCTAATTTTAGATTACAGGTGTACATACGCAGGATGTCGTTAAAATATCGTAACGAGACCGGCATTCCTGAAAGTTACGTTAACCGTGACGAAGACAATAACACGGTATATAACGAGGTTTATTTCAAACAACGCGTGCTTAGGCTGGTTTACGGCGTGTAAGCGTACACACCGAATTTAATGGTGTCGCCGCCTCGCAGGTCACGGGTTCTGCATTGAGTCGAAACGGGGTGAAAAATCCATACTTTTAATATTATAAATGGGAAAGTGTGTGTGTCTGTTTGTTTGTTCGTCTTTCACGGCAAAACGGAGCGACGAATTGGAGAAAGTTGAAGGGATGGAGAGGGACATAGGCTACTTTTTGTAAATAAATAAATAAATAAATAAATAAATAAATATTTTAAGACATGCCTCACTGAGCCACACAGAGCCATCTAGTCCCAAATTAAGCTACTATTAAGTACCCTGTCGTATGGGGTACTAGACAACCGATAAACTTACATATATACTTTTTTTTTGTAAATACATACTTATAATACATAGAAAACACCCAGACCAGTACAAACAGACATGTTCATGCACACAAATATTTGTACTGTGCGGGGATCGAACCCGCAACCCATGGCTCAGAAGCAGCGTTTACTACCGCTGATCCAATCTTTTTCTAATCCCCCTCACTTCCCTAAAATTGGCGATGGAAGTTTGAATGGAGGAGCATTCCCTTATTTTCAGGTTAGAAAGAAAAAAATTGGTATGCGGACTCTTTGTGACTAACAAAAAAATCGGGCATATTTTTTTTTTAAATGGACCCCCAACCCCTTAAAAGAGAGGTGAAAATTTATTGTTACACCAAATTAAACGCGTGCAAAGCAGCGGGCAAAAACTAGTCAGTAAATAATTCTGAAAATAGTCCCCAGGAGACGCTTTTACAGGTCTCAATATTTAAACCTACCTTTTGGTTTACCTTTGGAACAAGTGTGGGCTAGTGCAGAGTTGAAGCAGCGCAAGAAACGCGGTTACAACTGTCAGCCTCTTTTAAAATAATTATTTTAAAAAATTATAGTTTTTCTATATGAAAAGGGATCTACCCTTGTAATTTTTGTCAACATGTACCGACTTTGTACTGTGTTTGTCAAACAAACAACCAACTTCCTCTTCAAATCTTTTTTGTTGTAAGTCTTTATACGACGAAACTAATACCGTTTGTGATTCTAATTCAACCAATAGGTCGGTTTATTGGTGTGTTCAGTGGGTTACGGTTGTTTTAACACACCGCTCATGTTTTACGACCCGTTTGACGTTAGGTTATGCGAACAGACCGACGGAAATAACTTGTGATACGGCCCCTACCATTGTAGACAGTATTGGGCGGGAAAATCAGTAAGGCTTTTTTTCCCGCCAAGATATTATCCAAATTCTGGAAAAAGTAGTAGTCGGTATGCGCAAGGTCTGGTGAGTAGGGCGGATGACCGAGAGCTTCCAACCCCAGTTCTTGCAACTTGGAGACCGTTTGCTGTGCAGTATGAGGTCGCGCGTTGTCGTGCAGGAGCAGCGGAGACGAGCGATTGACCAATGCTGGTTGGAGATGTGCCAGCTTCTCTATCATTGTGTTCAGTTCTTCACAGTACACATCTGCAGTAATGCTCACCCCGTTTGGTAAGAAGCTGTGATGAATCACACCGGCGCTAGACCACCAAACAGTGACCATCACTTTTCTAGGGGTAAGTTTTCGTTTAGGGCATTGTTTAGATGCTGAACCAGGATCCCACCAAATTGCTGAGCGCTTGCGGTTATCAAACAGAATCCATTTTTCATCGCCAGGTAACAATGCGGTTTAAAAGTCTTTCATTTGTGTGTCTGTTGAGCAGTGCAATGCACGTCTCGACGCGTACTTCACGCTGGCGATCATTGAAAATGTGAGGCACCCATTTGTCAAGATTTTTTACCTTGCCAATTTGACGCAAATAAACCAATATTGTTTTGACGCTAACGTCGAAAGCTGCTGCTAATTCAGCCGTAGATTGTGTATCATCAGCTTCCACAATCGCCTTTAATTCGTCATTGTCGACCAAAGTCTTCGGACGAACGCGAGGTTCATTTTTCAGGTCGAAATTTCCAGAACGGAAGCGAGCAACCCAATAACAGGTGGTACGTTTGTTTGTAGTGTTAGCTCCGTAAACGTCGTTGATGTTGCGTGCCGCTTGTGCCGCGTTGCTGCCACGACGGTACTCATATTCCATAATTAGTCGAATTTTTAACATATCCATGATGACGAAAAAGATTGAAATGTGATGAAAATGTAACACTAATCAATAAACAAATGACTACTTTTGGAAAAAGAATTCCATGTTACTAAAATAAAATTAATTTGAAATCTGAATTCTTAGCCAAACAAAAATTATTTTGATTTGAAATGGCCAGTACTGCAAAACGGCAATTTCATAGGTAAAGACCTATTATTAAAACGAAGCAGATATTTTATAAGCGCGCGCGTTGTGAAGACTCAAATACGCCCTAATTAGGGAGTTTTTACAACGTCCACGTCGAGTGCAGTCACGAGCGGTAATCATTAAAAATTATAGCCATCTCTTTCATCTGCGTGCCATTTCGAATCTTTCGTTCTGCTTATCAGTGAAACTTGTCAATGTGTGCAGTTTTGGATTGCTCTCAACAGATTTAATACGTGAACTACTATGAAGGTAACATCTATCTATACTTAAAAATATCATTGACTAAAACTCTTTCCACTGTGGTCTGCAATTTAAGCACTCGCTGTCATGATATGCTGCTCACTATGACGCCAGCTTTAATTAGTTTTATTATGGCAGGTTCGCACCATTTACTTCCATTATTATTGGCATACAGGAGAATCAAAATAACTTTTGAGATCTGTTTTTGTGAATAAATCATTATCTTATCTTATCTTATCTTATTATATTTTATACTACAGTTTCACACAAATTGTTGGGCATTTCACACGACTGAGATTTACTCACTGTGAAAAAGGTATTTTAACCCTTATCATAGGATCACTTTGATGTCCGTCCGTCCGTCCGTCCGCCTGTCCGTCTGTCTGTCAAGACTGTTTGCCTCTGAAAGCGTAGTAATTTTAAGTTGAATGAAAGCTGTTTGGCTACAGTCTTTTGAAGTTGTGAATACAGCAACCTTCGAAGTTAACATAAAAATACAGCCGTTTATGACGAAAAAATCGTATATTTCGACACTTACAAGGGAAATAAAACTTATAGGGTATGATCCATTGATCATCAATTTGAATAAGTAATGCGTAACGGTATGCGCGGCCATTACATGTATTACAAATTGACATTGACTCCGCCTCGCACTTGTCCGGTTTTTGTAGGTATGTTTTACTATTCATTCATTAGAAAACTTGCCATCGGAATTTATCAATTGTGGAAAGATCTTTTTTCGAAATTCGACCGTTTCTTTTTTTCAAAACGGAAAATAATCTACCTCCTGGAAAACATAGTCTACTTTAGTAGTCTTTATACCTAAATACCGCCTAGAATTTGTACGGCCTAGTCAACAATCACACAAATTTAAATGTACCTCTACAATGGCAATGGTAGCTATAATATGTGTGTTTAGACTTTATGAGTCACGCATGCGACTCATAAAGTCTAAATTGGTGCTAGCTAAAATTAAATAGGCCTACTCTAATTATATTTCCCTCATTATCGACCCGCAAGTCCGCGAAAGCCGTAACTCAGTCCGCAAATTAGGGCCATGGAGTGCACTGACCTGGATTTACTCAAAACTTGCAATTACCCATACCTGAATAATGCACCGTATTCATAAGACGTAAGGTGTAATATTGAAGGGAGGTAAATATATGCAGGTCACCTGGGGAATGTATTTATGGGTTCTGCAGCATTTGCAGCCTAATTGCATTAGAAACTTGAGCCGGGCGAGCTACACTGTGTTATGGACGTCTGGATATTGAAGTAATTGTGAAATGTTTATTAACAACAAATACTTGTCTTGTCTTGCCTAAGATGCTTCATTAGATGTTTTAATATTTTTTTAACAGCAAATATTCTTGTCCGGTTACAGCTTAGTATCGATAATGTAACCACAGTAGAATTCAAATAATAAAAATTTACTAAATTCTAACTTTGAAAGATTTTTTTTTTTTATTAAAAAAAGTTTTTAATTTTAAGCAAATAAATTGCTGTTGTAACTTGAATATACAATTCCCTGACAAAAATTTTTCTACTGTCTTAGGTTGATAAACAACTTCGCAATTTATTGCCATATAGATACGACACTAATTGAGATTGTGGCAACTGAATGAACGCTTGCAAAAACTAAAGCTTGGAGTCGACCAGCATTGTCACAAAAAAAGAAATATATGAATTACCCACATACACCGTTGACGAGTCCCGAATTAGCCTGGCTTTCCACCAGAGTTCTCAAGCTAGTTTTTCTTATAGTATGACTATCTTGTCTGGTGTCAAAGTATTCAAAACCGCCTATAACAAGAAGCCTCTGACGTTTTTTAATTAATTAATTATTAATTTTATACTAACAAAAATGTTGTTGTTTTTTTAAGGTAACGCGTTGTATGGACTTATGTCTGAAATAAATAATTCATTTCATTTCATTTCAGCCTGGACTAACGCCTGTAAGAGCCTACGCTGTAAGGTAAGTGTATAGCCCTAGGAAGGTAGCTAGATTTTTTACCCGCCTAAGTTTTCTAATGCGACGCGACTTTCTGCCCGTGAATTTGTACATGTGAATTTTGTAATGTAAAATAATCTTTCGGGAACCGTAAATTTTTGAAAATAAAACATAATTTTCGAATATGCTATTCCAGCCTGCACGTTATCCGCGTGTCAAATGTTATCTTGATATGTTAAGCCATATTGTCGTGATTAAGCAACAAACCTCCAATTTCCTTTCATAACTATTGGTAAGATTATCTACCTAAGTAAAATGTATAGAAGTCATGAGATGACCGAAACTAGTTACACGCCTACTTTATGTTTTGAGTTAGAAATTTTTTAGTAAAAAAGTATTTTTATAAGCTATGAGTCGCTATGGTCAGAGTTTCTTAAAGTGGGGTCCACGAACCCCTTAGGAGTCCATAAAATGTGCATCATGGGTCCACGGGACTTGTTTGCCTTGTCAAAAACAATCCCTCAATTTAACGTTCACATTGAGGCCGAGCAGCATTCTTTTCATTAACTTAGTAGCAAATGTAATGAGAGTACCAGTAAAAGTACTTTTTTGAGTATAATTAGTACGTATACTATTGTAGTAACAGCCTATAATCATCCCACTGCAGGGAAAAGGCCTCCTTCATTGAATTCAAGTTACCACAGCAATCGTGGGTGTACTGGCATAATCACCACGCTTGCCAAATGCGGGTTGGTGATCACAAACCCGAGCAACGTTCGAAAATTCGATTGTTGCCCGACCCGGGATTCGAACCTGGGACCCCGAGATCTTGGCCCGGTATGTAAACCACTAGACCAACGGGGCGTTGTATACTATAAGGATGGATATACTCATCCATCCGTATACTATAAGGATGGCGTTTTTCTTTTCGAAAAATATTTTGACAAGTGTCCGTGATTGCAAACAGTTTCAGAAACCCTGCTATAGTAGACTGATTCTTATTCATAGCTCAGCTTTTCGCACACTACTGGTGGAAAGCCAGCATTAACGCATGCCGCAGTCAGGAATAACTGCAGAATGCAAAATGGAGTATGGTTGAAGTTGTTGTTTTAGTTTGAAAGATTAGCGATGACAACAACGTGTCTCTGTCTCATAACCTGTCAATAATAAATCGTCTGATGGTCTAGTGGTGCACAATGCATAATCCTAACCAGGGATTTCGAGTTCTAGACCTGTCTTATTTGTATGAGCTTGAATGTGTTGATAGATTTGGACCTAATTAAATACGAACTTAATATTGATTGTATATTTGACACTACTATAGAATTATCATATCTGTGACACGATTGAAAAATAATGAAATATAATTATACCTTTAAAATTACACCTTCTTTATGTCATGATAATACGGAATTAGTTCCACTGTTTGTTACGATATTAATATGCTTTGAATGATACAAACAATAAGTCAAATGTTAAATTTCTAAATTTAATAAAATAACTTCTTTCTCTTTTAATTCTCCCGCCAAACTCCGTATACTCGTACTATAAATATTTGTAATAATAACTAAAGACATTTTTATGACTTGTAATATTTAACTAAATTTATTATTTTTCGATTGGAGCATAAACCTATGGCTTATGATCAATCCAAACAATTTTAAATACTTGAAACTGTTTTAGTGTTTGACGAAAACGAACAATGATTACACCGTTAAGTTTCACGTTGTTTGAGTATGTAAACTAAAATCTCCGCCACAGACCTTTCTATTGAATGCTTTGATTGTTTTAAACGAGGATTAACGACTCGCTGGCAAACAACTGATCGTGAAAGCGTCGACAAAACATTTACAAGGGTATATTTAGACAAGCCCAAACGTACAGACAACTACCTACCCAAAAAGTTAAAGGTCATTGAATTGATTTTAAACTTTAAGTCCAACAAGTAGAGATCAATATCAATTGTTGTCTGGTAAGAGGAAGATTGGCAAGTAATGGTAGTAATAATCGTGTGAAGTGCAATGAGGTGTCGGTACTTTCAAAGAATAACATTTCTCCTTCTTATTTCCCATGGCTGTCGTAAGAGGCGACTGAAGGAGTACTGCCAGATGAAGACGGTAAGCATCGTCTTCGTTCCACTATTGGCTAAATGCGATAGCGAATTGATATGTAAGGTATACCTAGGTACCTATTATTTTATTATTCAGTATGGAATCATCATTTTTTTATTTCTGTCTACCTTAATGCTCAAGAATAATAAGTGGTCGTTGTAAGACATTACAATTATCCATCAAATAAAAAAAAATTTTTTTTTGTTTATACCGTTGATTTGATCTAGTGGTTTAAATACCGGACCAAGATCTTGGGGTCCCAGGTTCGATTCCCGGGTCAAGCATCAATAAGTTTTGAATTTTCGAACATTTCTCGGGTTTGTGATCACCAACCCGCCTTTGGCAAGCGTGGTGATTATGCCAGTACCCATCATTGCTGTGGTCACTTAAATTCAATGATGGAGGCCTTTGGCCTGCAGTGGGATGATTATAGGCTGTTACTAAATTATTTTACCCACTCGCGGTATTTTTTTTTATTTAAATTTATTTACTTTATTAATAGTTATTTGTATTTGTAGTAGTTGTAGTTATCGAGTAAACATTGATTTTATTTTTATTTTTTGCACTCTCTGTATCAGTGCCTGGCCCCATCATGGTTGACTGGTGGAAATCAGAGCTAGCTAAGCAAAGTTACCCTGTGTAAATGGAAACACAGCGCGCAGGCCGTGTAAATAAACTGCAGAGCAATATACAAACGGACCGACTGCACACAGACTGTGTCCACCGCATTGTTCTCCCACTGAATTCCGATTCAGCCAACATTCGATTTTAGCGAATGGAAACAGATTTTTTATTTGAATACACTCTTTGTAGACGCGTAAATATTTTCGATAATAATTGAAATTCGATCTACAGACTTTCAAAATGTTCAAGTTTCAAGAAACTGTATTTCTTCATACACATTTCCAACTCCGCCATATTTTGATGGCAATGACAATTAAGTCGTCAAAATTAGTTATAAAAGAGGCGATGATACGAAGTTCTAAGGTTCGTTCGCGGGGTCCGCTAGTTATTTGATAAAATGTAACGACCTCCAAGCTCTTTCATGAAAAACCTTCGTACTTGTTCAAACCTGTAAAAAGTTGTGTTATGTGTAATATTTTTGCTCAAATCACCATTGATTTAAAAAACACCATTCTCGTCTGGCACAGTACTTAGTTAGTTGCGGTATTTTTAGCTGGTTCGATGTCTGGTTAGTGTAAGCTTACAGGAACTATTGTATTGGCTGAAATACCAATGATTCTTGTCCTTGGAGGTGATATTGAGTGACTCAAGACTCATAGATAATCCAAACAATGTTTAAGGTCTTATAAAAATAAACTAAACTCTTTGAGGAATAAAAATGGTGTCAATTATGTTTTAAAGTTGGATGAAATAGTTTAACGTCGTCAAAATTACTTCACATATATCTGAAGTTATTATTATTATATTTAATTAAATAAATAAATAAATAAATGTGGACAACATCACATACATTGTTCTGATCCCAATTTGAGTAACTATTCAAAGCATTCGTATTTTGGAAACCAGAAACAACGAAGGTACCACAAACACCCAGACCCGAGAAAATGTAGAAAAACACTTTTTTTCTACATTGACCCGTCCGGGAATCGAACCCGGGACCTCGGAGCAGACGACACCTTGAAAACCGGTGTGTACGCCACTCCGCCACGGAGGTCTCAATTCCTGCGGGAAAACGACCTAACAGTTGTATTTTGTTCGCAGAGTCACGTAACACAGACTGATGGCGGTGCCGGTTGGTTTTAACGTGTTTTTAATCCATTATTTTTCGTTTCCCTTCAAACTCGATTCTGAAAATAGCGCTGACAAAGTCACAAAAGAGAATAAAAATGAAGACAACATCACAACCAATGTTCTGATACCAAACTGAGTAACAATTTAAAGCACTCGTATTGCGGAAATTAGAAACAACTACTACCTCAAAAATCCAGACCTGAGAAAATGTAGTAAAACACTTTTTTCCTGCATTGACCCGATCGGGAATCGAACCCGGATCCTCGGAGGAGGCGACACCTTGAAAACCGGTGTGTAGGCCATCTAAAATATCAGTATCGGGACTCGAACCCGCATCTCCAAGCATACCGGGTGCATACTCGTCGAAAATAATCACATACTTTACTTAGCTACACCCACGCACATAAAGAGCCTTCCAAGTATCTTTGAAAGAATCAAATTAAGTGTTTCTCGACAGTTATTGTTTCAATAACATTTGACGGGTTTTGAATAAGGTATCTCAAGGCTCATATATTATTTTATCGTGAAAAGCATCGCTGTGGCCTCTGACATTTAGCTACGAGTGGGTGTGAAAAATAACTTTACTCAGAAATCAATAGCTTATAATAGCACAAACTGTTTTGAGTTCAAGCGTATTAGATTGTTTATGAACAGACAACGGCAAGTCGACCTACCCAAAAAGTTAAAGGTAATTGAATTGATTAAGTCTAACAAGTATACATCAATATTAATTGAGAAAATTTGACGTTTTGTCGTAGGTTGACTGTTGTCTATATCTTGTTATTAAATGATGAGTCTGGTGATGGTTTTAGAGAGAGAAGCACCACTCTTTCTCGTCCGATGGGTGTTGCAAGAGGTGACTAAACGATTGATGATAATGATTCAATTAATTTATTGCATTTTTTAAGCAAATACAGCAGCAAGCGAAGGCAGTGTGTTGATCGCAATTTGGTTAATAGCGGAAACAAGGCGCTTCTGTCTGTATTATTTTTGCGGTACCCCTTGAGTCGCCTCATGCGACGCCAAAGAATAAAATAACTGCATCCAATTTGACAATACAAAACCTTAATACAATTTTCGACTGCCTTAGGTGGGACATAAAACTACGACCTTCCTCTTACGGAGCGACTGCTCTTACCAATTGAGCTACAGAAACATTTGCTTCGACGAATTTATTCATGGCTTTTTTACGCTGTAAGCTAGCGGAGTTTCATCAATTTATTCGCAGTAAATGCATACAATAGCTTTAAAATTTGATATTTATTTTACTTTTAAATAAATTTTTCGGATAATATTGTTTTATGTAGCTCATAACGTTTACTTTTCAGTCAATTTCTTAAATAAATGAGGCTGCATATTAAAATGTATGCAATGATATTGAAAAAGTAATAGATATGTTACATGCGCTCTCAATATGCGTCCCTAAAACGTCACAATTGTGCGTCTTTTAAAATCCATCATACAATATGGCTGCCAAGGCGAAAGAGAAAGTAATTGTTCTTTTCACGAGTATGACAAGGACAAAATAAGAATTACGCATGTGTGCAGTTGTTCGCAAGCGGCAAAGATATTTTGATAGTTTTGTAAGGGCATAACCTGTCTATACTTTTTAAATATCATTGAATGTATGTCTAAATTTGAATATTCCAATTTTTAGTTGGCATAATAAACGCCCTTTTAACTATAACTCACTCGCTTACAAGCTAGATACTTCTAGTACACGGTCTTATTGATATACTTAATATATTTAGAGCACTTACAGTAGTAGGGATTCCATTTTGGAATTTAGGAATGATACTCTATAATACTCTATCGACAGAATGTAATACTACCCGCTGCTCCATTAGACAAGATGGCGCGTATCGTGTTACAACAATACAACAAAATACAGTGTGGTAGAATGTATCATTGCTAGTGTTAGGTTTGATTATTTATTTGGTTTGGAATACAGATAATTATTTCAACTTTTATATTTTTTAAATAATCTACGATATCGTTTTGATGTCATCTATCAATGTCAACCGATTTCAAGTGACAGGAATATGACGGCCACTTTGATACGATGACGGACGGGTAGTAGTTAGTTGGTTTGGAGCATCGGTGCTGTGCAGTTGTCTCAGATAAGTAAGTATTATTTTTTCTGCATTTGTTAATATTTTTACTTCTCACTTGTTTGCACTGCCTGTAAAATCTCTGTTTGGTCTCATGGTTGACTGGTAGAGAATGCTTTTAGCATTAAGTCCGCCATTTGTACTATCTTTGTATAATGCAATAAAGTGTAAGTAAATAAGTAACACCTTTATTTAATTGAACCCTAGCTTCTAGGTCCATGTAATAAACAAGCGATTCGTACCCTGATATCGTGTTTTCTTACACTATAGGCTACCCTGCAGTGGGATGATTATACGCTGCTATTTTACTTTTTTTAAGACTATAAATGTTTTGTCTTTTTGTAAGTAGATGATAGATAATTAATTAGTTTTCCTAAATCGAGTTTGTTTTCCAAAGCTGATTATTTCAATAGATACCAACCACTTTCAACATTAATTTAAGTGCTATGTTGCTCTAACACAGACACGAGCAAAAAAATACTAGGTATTTATCGATAATGTCGAGTACCATATCTTATTTCCTGGTAATGTGATTTCCCTGTACGTTTATTGGCATTCAAAGATAAAAAATATATCAGTAAAACGTTTTAAAATTCCAAGCCGACATCGGTCCACTTTTGGACATGATCCTAAAAGGAAGGTCCTATAATCGAAACGCTTGACAAATGGATTGGCAAACGCAGCTTGACAAATGGCGGAGAGATGTTCCTGCCCGTATTCTACAGGAGGTACTTCTTTAGTCTCTTCTCACAGCACTCTCACATAAGACGAGAAGAAGTAGTGTTGTGTCAATGTCACTCGGGTCATCTATAATTATGTTATTATTTGTTTTTAATTTGTCAATGCTTGAATTAATTTGAGAATTATTTATTTTATTTCGTATTAAATCCCAAGTAGCTTTGCATTTGTTTTTGGATTGAATAATAAATTTAGAATTTTTTAATTTTTGAGATTGATTTATACAGCGTTTTAAGAGCTTTGAATAATTTAAATATTTTGTTTTACTACTTGCATTAGAATTTTTATAATAAGCAAAACGCAGATGCCTTTTGGTTATAGTAGATCTCTTAATGCCTTTGGTGAACCAATTTCTTATACCTTTTGTTTGTGACCTGATTCTTACTTTTTTGACAGGAAAACACAAATCATAAAACAATTTTAATTCCGAGTAAAATTCATGAAAAGCGATTTCAAAATTGTCTGTCTTGTAAACACCGCCCCATGACAAACTCCGTAGACACTCTCGAAAACTGACAATGTTATCTTGATTGTAATCTCTTTTTTTACAATACAGAAACTTCGGAAGTCGAAACTCACCCGATACAAGAAATTTTATAGATTGTGCTGTATCATGATCCGACATATATAATGCATGAGTCTCACTTTGAACTGTTCGAATATTGCTTATTATTTGATCCAGGCAGGCATTTTTACGGGTAGGATTTGTTATATGTAGTTTAAAATTATAGTTGCTTAAAATTCTTTTAAGTTCATTAGAGTCGTTTGTGATTTTTAATGTGTCTATATTGAGATCTCCTGTTATTATAATTTTGTATTTTGTTTTGTATTTTAACCTACTCATAAGTTTTTCTAACTTTGTAAAAAACTGTGTTAAATTAGATTTAGGCGTTCTGTAAATGCAAATAATTATACATTTAATTGAATTTATTATTATGCCACAACATTCAAATATATAGTCCTCAGATAATTCCTTTGCATAAGTCCATTCCTGTGTTTCAATGCCACTTTTACATAATATGCAAACGCCACCTCTCTTTTGGTGCGTTCTTGAATATGACGCTACTAGGTGATACCCAGCTATGTTTGTGTTACCCTCACTACCCGATTTAATAAATGATTCACTAAAGCACAGTTCATTAAAATTATCATTGTTAGCTGATAATTCATCCAACGTAAGCTCTATAAGTTCTGCCTTGCTAAGGATTCCCGCTATATTCTGGTGAAACACGGCAAATTCGTTTTGGGCCACGAAAAAACTTGCGACTATGGATAGAATGATGGTCAGAACTCACTATAAACTCTTTTAGGAAAAAATCAGTTATTTTCTTTTGTACAACTTTACTTGCTGTCAAAGATTTTTTAAATTTTCGGGTGTCAATAACTGTGTTAATTTTATTTGATATTTTGAATATGAAGTCTCTATCAGAACAGTTGATGTCTTTTAGATTTACAAACTTACAGTTTTCGAAATTTTTACATAATAAAGCCAACGTACTGTTTATTTTTTTTTCATTTAAATAAATACAATTTGTTGTACTTAGCACAATCACTGTAGTTTGAGAATGTAGTTTTAGAAAATAGCTCAACTCCGCGCATAATTTAGTTGGATTTTTATCTGTTTGACCAACACTTACAATAATAATATCGTCAGTGGTTGGACTTAGTGTTTCTGCTGTTTTTAATATTTCTTCGCACATTGCATTTGGTTTGGTGAAGGACATTATATTATATTTTCTATAGTCAGAATTTAGTCTTGATTGCGTAAGTGTCAAAGCCAGGCCAACGCATTGTTGTCCCCCAAAAATTAAGAGTCTCTTGCTATTAATGCGACTTTTTTTCCCTTCTGTTTTTGTTACCTCTTTTTTCTCTATATTACCTTCAATTTGTCCGTCTTCTCTATTTCCGCCATTGTCATCGCCATCTTGAACTTCTTCAACCTGTTCAGTCCCAAAATCGTTATATGTTCCGTTTTGAGTATTGAGATTTGAATCTTCCAACTTTGAGAAATGTGAGTTACTTGTGATTGAGTGTTTTTTCCTTTTATTAATTTTAGGAGTAGCTTTACAAATGTATTCTAATTGTTTAATTTGTGTGTGTGTTCGCTGTGTTCAAACATCCAGAAGACAAATTTTGCTAAACTTTAGAAAAAAACGAAAACATACGAACACGGCCAAAGCCTTTCTTTAATTTTTAATGAAGTAAAAGTAAGTAAAAGTATTTAAATCGGTCTAGTTTTAGAAAAGTAATCGGGGGACTACAAAACGTTGATTTGGTGTGCTTTTAGTAGGTATTTTCGGTATAAGAAGCAGTTGTCTTTATCACACTCTGCCGTGAAGGCGTTTGGCACTGCGCGACAGCAATAGATTTTACAAATACCTATTTTTCAATTCTCTCGCCCGTAGTATTTCCTCTTAACCACAGGACATGAAAATGAATATAATATTTTACTACTAGACTAGCTGCTGCCCGTGACTTCGTACGCGAGGAAATTTTGAATTTAAAACTATGTATTAAAAGGAACTGTACCTTTTCCCGGGAGGAAACGTAGCCTATATATTATTCAAGCCAATGAACTAACACCGTGACAAATTTTATTCAGATCCGTCGAGTCCTTTTAGCGTGAAAGAGTTACAAACATTCATACATCCTCACTATCTTTCACGTTAATTATGTAGTAGGATCGGACCCATACCAACCACGTACTAGTAATCATTGAGGTGTCCCTCCTACCGTGCCCTCTATTCATAAAACGATCCCAATTTGCGGCCTGTTTACATCCTACGTCCCAGTCAGTCTCATAAAAACAATTTATCAGTCCGGCTTGTTTACACGCTGCGTGCCGCGGGCGTGACGCGTGCGATCCGTTCAGCGATCGAAATAGACGATCGATAAACGAACAAAGCTAATTAAAGCTGGTTATAATTACCGTACGGATATTAAGTAACTAGAAGAAAAAATTTCTTTATAGTAACGGCCTATAAAATACGACAAGCTTCTTAGTAGTAGCTTAGTTTGGGACTAGATGGCTCTGTGTGGCCCAGTGTGGCATGTCTGAAAATATTTATTATTATTATGCATGGTCAAAAAGTAAACCTCTCGCCTTATAGGCGGTTAAAACCGGCAATGGCACAGTTGGCCGGGATCAGGGCAAGAGAGAGAGAAATCGGCGGACAATACGTGCGGTATCAAGCACCACCGCCTTCTGCATCTTTGCTGGAAGCGAGCCGCCGATGAATCCCAGCCTTTTCAGGAGTGCTCCCAAAGTAGCTGGAATTAACCCGTTTGCGGATATAACAATTAGAATGATTTCGGTGGATGTCACTTTCCACATTTCGGGAACCTCGTGTGCTAGGTCCAAGTACTTTCGCTGTTTTTCGGTCTCGGCCTTCACAAGGTTCTCGTCATGGGGGATAGTGACATCCACCAAAAACACCTTATTATTATTATTAAGTTGGTCATTTTCCAATCACGAAACTATGAAGTCCCGGACCTTTGTAGGGCATACGAGGGGCCGAAGCCAACTCTCAGAGGCCCGTTAGACAACATTTATCTAAATGATGTAATGTGACATCAACCGACGATTATCCCTGTGCGCATTACACAAGTACACCCAAGGAAAACCCCCGGTTAGTGCAGGACTATTGCAGAAAGTGGATAGAAAGGATACTGTGCTATGGGTTTGGGTGCTAGTGGACTGGGTTACTGGGACTATCAATCAATCAATCAATCATTTATTTGCGTCAAATATGGTATACAAGATGTCATATTACAATAAAAGAATCACATATTTGGGCTTCAATAATTAGCATGCAAATGTCAGGTTACAATAAAAGATGGAAAAAACTATGGAAGATGGAAGAAACTATGGAAGGACTATGGCCCCTGCCTGACCTATGTTACTCACACAGATAAAATGGCAGGGGGTGACGTGCACACTCAATTAACGGACCCCCGAAAACGAAGCACATAATGACGTTAGCGACAAGGGGGCAACATAGCCTGAGGTGCTTGAGGAGTGCAGGGGTATTACACGGCTCTCAGGACAATCCCAGTAATCTGTTCAAGATCCCTACAAGCATCTTACTGCAATACTTCCTTCCTCCGAGCATTTCTGCTCTAGTGTCTCTCCACTCAAGCCGGCCAATGAAGGCAAGCAAGAGGTGGGAGATATGTTCCTCGTCAGTGTTCACTTCGGCCAACCAATGAAGGCAAGTCAGAGGCGAGGAACAGGGATACTCCCGGGAGCAATCAGGTCCGTGGTAGGCTACTGCCTAACAGCTCGCCACAAGCTGCCCTGCGGGGTTATTATTATTATTACGAGTATTATAATCATCCCACTTCAGGGCAAAGGTAAAAGCCATTGTTGTAATACAAAAACCAAGATGCACAAAGTCAAAAAAGTGTCCCGACTAAATGTTCATTTGACATAATTTTAGCACTTTTAGTACAACCTTTATCAATCGAATAGATTTAACATGACATAATTATCCATACTATTGCATGTCGAAATAATTTGGCCGGGTTATAAAGTTGACTCTGACATAATATTAACGTCAATCATTTAATCAAGGACAGTTTTTCGTGCTATTTTTAGGGTTCCGTACCCAAAGGGTAAAAACGGGACCCTATTACTAAGACTTCGCTGTCTGTCCGTCTGTCCGTCGCTCTGTCTGTAAGGCTGTAACTCAAGAGCCGCGATAGCTAGACAGTTGAAATTTTCACAAATTATGTATTTCTGTTACAGCAATAACAAAAAATACAAAAAAAAAATTAAGGGGTGCTCCCATACAACTAACCCGTTTTTTTTGGACTTTTTGGTACGGTACCCTTCGTGCGCGCGTCCGACTCGCACTTGCCCTTGGTTTTTATATCAGACTTGTGTATCTAGCACAGACTTATTATATAATTCTATTGATATATAATAATATACCTATGTCTCCAGTCATTAAAACCATGTAACCCAGCAATGATGTGTACAGCTAGGTATAATCACCATACTTGCAAAAGGCGAGTTGGTCGAATGTGGTCAAAACCATTTTTTGTCGTGTGTAAACTCAACTTGCATCTATTTATTCAACATCACAGAATTGAAACAGTCCAAATCGCTGCTCAATCGATTCTTGTGCAGCAAAATTTGTATTTGCATCGCGTGTGTCGCGCGAAAATCGCATAAATATCGCGGCAAAATCGCTTGTATTCCTCGCGGTAACAATGGCATAATAATGGCGCTATGCAAAATGTGCATGATGAATACCAAAATCAGACGCAGACTAAAATATACACAATACATTCTGATATTTGAAGTGACAATTTTCACAAACTTTGGCGACATACATAAGCTTTACAGAATCTGATAAAGATTTAAAGCTTCTAAATCGTCAAAGTGGTTGTATGTAAATAAGGTGATATATCGTTATGACGGAAAACATTATTCTTACTAATTTTTAGTAATCTTAGTCAGACTAAGTAATAATATAAAAACGTACGAAAAAAGAAACGGTCACCTGGAATTATTTGTATTTAAAACTGAGTTTTAAATTTGATGACGTATACATTATATTTGGTCACATTTTATAATGAATTTTACGTTTAATGGTTGCGAAACAGAATTTTACAAATACCTTCGAAAACATCAATCAGCTATAGTTTTACATGAATAAATTATTCTTTTCATCGCATTTTTTTTATTTATCAAGAATAAAATCACCTAAGCATTTCTAATTTAAAACTCTTCATCGTAATTCGCACCTGAATTCTTATAAACGAACCGATTTACTACCGACGACATCACGTCAGCCTAATCACTGGGGTATCTTATGCAGTTGTAATAGGTGCGATATTGCAATAAAAATATAAAGCTTAAAGTGCAGCGACTGTAACGATGTTCTATCGGCTTTGAAAGAGCGGACGCGGAAGCCGACGCTTTGCGATTAAAGCTTTGAGCAGCACGTGTATCGAGAACTTGTAAAGCTTTTAAAAGCAACCGGCCAATTAAAACGGAATTCTGTACGAGCTTTCACAGATGACAGGCGGGCCAATTAATGACGAAATCTGTACTTTACAAGGCTTGGGATACGTAGTTACACAATACCAACTGTGTTCGATAAAGTCTGCTTGGGTTTTTAGTACAATAAAACAAATATTATTACTATATTTGTTACGGCTCCGCGGCAAAACGGATAACCAGATCTTAATAAAATTTAGCGAAGATATAGTTTATAGGCTGGAATTGCACATAGTCTTCTTTTGACCCAGAAAATATGTACTGTCTTGTGGGATACACGCGTACGATGTAGCTCGCTCGAAGCTAGTTAGAAGTCAAACTAACTATGATCCAATGCATTAATTTTATTTATTTACCTAATGAATAGATTTTTATTTTATATCCGTGGTTGTGTGTCAACAATTTAATTACACTGTTACTTTAATTTTTCTGAGAGAGATCCTGTTTAAACTATCGTATTCTTGCTTTTCTTTATTTTAATTATTAGAGTAGGTTCTACATTTATATAAAATTCTGTATGTAGACGATATTTCTCTCCGATTTCGGGTTAAATTTAGTCAAGAGCAAGCCCATTAAAATCCGTAAAATCCGCATCACCATTAAAGAAACCGGAAAGTTGTCGGCACTAAGCGATTTCGTTTGAGTGCAGTAACGACGCTCCGCTTTGTGGCTCCGCTATGAGGAAGCGAGGATTGACGACGGGAAATTGCTGTCTCTAGTGACACAGTACACGCCGGTTCAGTAGGTTAATGTAATTAGGCCAGGTCATCTATAGTTTAAATAACTTAGCAACAAATCAGTTAAATCAGTTTTTTTAAAACGCTCCATTGTCGAGTGATTTGAGTCGGTACTCACCAATCAAGATCTCGAGGTCTTGGATTCGATTGCCGAGTAGGGCAGCAAAGGCCTTTTTAATTTGTTTTTGACATGACAACGTCTTATAATTCGATGGGGCCGGCTGCACGCACGAAAAAACATGACTCATGATGCGTTACCTCGCTCTGAGGCGTTCCATTTAAGGCTTGAAGTGCAAGCGAGAGCGCGGAACGAGCGACAAAGAGGCACAATCGACATCTGTCTCTCACCTACTTGAGTGAGCGATGCGTCCGCGTGGACAGCTGCTATACAATACATTTACATGTTTTCGTCAATCAAACAAATAAAATTAAAATTTAATTTTGAAAAATGCAACCATTTCAACAGTATTTTTTTATGACGTTGTCACGTTCAACTATCGTTAGTAAACCGACTTTACAGACAACCGATTTTTATTCATAGTTTCGGAATTTCGAAACAAAAATTGTGTGTCAATTTAAGTAAGTTCTTGCATGGTTTAAAAACACAATTGCACTAGGTAGGTAGCGCTATTTTTTCGGGCTAGACAACGTCCGCCCAATCCGCTTGTAGAGATAAAAATATGAATAGCCATTTCTGTAGCTAATCGTGCTGAACTTGAAGTTACAATCTAGCTTTAAATAAATAAAAACTTGGAAAAATCAACTTTGTTTATGCGTTGACACGGAATAAGTATACTGTTTCTATTTTACTAGTAACGATCCTCAAGTAATTTAGGGTATGCTATTCGATAGTAGTTCATAAGTAATTGCGCTAAGGGTTGAAGTTTGCCTACATCCGTATTGGTGCGATACACGTATAGGTAAGTACGATTATTTCAGTTCAGAACGGAAGCGGAATCGTAAAGCGAATACATTCCACTATCTATGAACATATGCAGTAACACACACACACACTGATGTTTTAGAATATCAAGTTAAATTGAATTGAAATGTATTTAATTCAAAACCATAACAATATTGCATTAATGGCAACAGCCCAGGAGATGCTTTAACTCTCGTTTGCGGTGGCACCACACGCCCGCGTAGTTGGTATTAATAACCGGTCAAGTGCGAGTCGGACTCGCGCACGAAGGGTTCCGTACGAAAAAGGCCAAAAAAACGGGTTTGTTGTATGGGAGCCCCCCTTAAATATTTATTTTATTTTGTTTTTAGTATTTGTTGTTATTGCGGCAACAGAAATACACAATTTGTGAAAATTTCAACTGTCTAGATATTGCGGCTCTTGAGATACAGCCTGGTGACAGAGCGACGGACAGACGGACAGACGGACAGACAGCGAGGTCTTAGTAATAGGATCTCGTTTTTACCCTTTGGGTACGGAACCCTAAAAATTAAAAAGAATATTTGATTAATAATATATCATTTTTGATAACATATAAAAAACTATAAAAACGATTAAGTTTTAAAAAAGTAACAGGTTTTATATCTAAGTAATAATAATATCAGTATATAAACTTGAAAAATTTTGTCTCAGGCGGGACTCGAACCCGCATCTCCTCGCATGCCGGGCGGGCGCCATACCATTAGGCCACCGAGACACTGCGACGCGGCGCGAATTTTTCAAGCTATTATATAATTCTGTGATTACTATACTTTATAGAAACACATAAATTATTCTTACCTTGAAACGAAACGTAACTGGTAAGTAAGTATTAATTATATAATCTTCACTTTAATTTACTGATTGGATGATTGTGAAATGCAAAGAAAGTTAACGAAAGGATTTAACCTCTATGTAATTAATTTTTGATTAACTACTTAAGCCTTTACTTAATGATTGTGAAACAGACCCGTGTGATTATTCATAAACGCACACATTAATAAAATCATGTCATTTTCCATCAAAAAATTTAAAAACCATTAACAGATTAACTATCGTCAGAACAGCAGGTACTCTGTTCGATTGAAACATTAAACCCGAATGGACATTCGATTTCCTGTGAATGTTAAATTCATCCTCACCCGCCCGCCCAATATCTGTTACTCTTTGAGTCGGGAGCAATACCCATTTGCTATTAATTCCTGCTTCCCAAACGTCCCCGTATCGTATCAATAAATTGGTACAGGGTGACAAGGTATGATTTGTATTATTGGGATTTATATGTTTGACTACTCCTAAACCTGAATTTAAAAATGTTCAAATATGTAAAATCACGCGGCAATACTGCGGAGCACGACATCCTCTCTTTTCCACCGACTAGGCGACTCCAACATGGTGTGAGCATAGAGCATTAAGCTCTTAGGGTGTGAGCAAGCGAGATAGCATTTTTCAGTTTTGCACTCAACTAAGTACCCCCGCATCTATATCAGTTGCACAACATTCGCAATTTCATTTCGGATATAAAGTGTTAAGAGGAAACACCAGGGCCGTTTTTCCATACAAACGTAGTCCCCTGTTTCCTCCATGGATAAGGCCAGTAGAGCAATAATTTTTATCATTAAAATCTATGGCCACTATGAGCATGTTTCTGTGTTTTCTGTTTTTTCAGTAATTGAATTAATAAAAAAGATATGAGCCCTCAAAAATCGAAAAAATTCGCCAGATTTTCACTGTGTTTAAACATCCAGAAAACAAATTTGGCTAAATTTTAGAAAAAAGGAAAACATACGAACACGGCTAAAGCCTTTCTTTAATTTTTAATAAAAAAAATATTTAAATCTAGTTTTGGAAAAGTAATCGGGGGACTACGAAACGTTGATTTGGTGTGTTTTTAGTAGGTATTTTCGGTCCAAGAAGCAGTTGTCTCTATCACACTCTGCGGTGAATGCGTTTGGCACTGCGCGACAGCAATAGATTTTACAAATACCTATTTTTCAATTCTCTCGCCCGTAGTGTTTCCTCTTAAATCTCTCTGGCCAAGATGGAGGCAGTGAGAATCAAAGGTGACCAATCATTCCACTTCCGTATTTATTTTACAAACCAAGCTCAATGTGTTGATAGACGGAAATAAAAACTCCCTATTAACAATAATGTTCCTCATCGAAGCATTCTCGTTCCAATACTCTCTCACTCAGGAAGACCTGACACTCAGAAAGACCAAAAATTAAATAATAATCCTTATTTAAAAAACTTGTCACATATAATACCTCAGTTTAAGGATCATTCAATTGGCAAATAATACTTATCCAAGAAAACACATTTCAATTGGATACCCTACTGCTTAATGACCTGCCACAACTCAGCGCCCTCATGGTCCAGTTATTAAAATAATGTACGAATCGTTACGATTGAGAGGTGTTTGTTAACCGCTTGATACACCGGCCGAGTGAACGATGAGTACCTATGGCAATTGATTACCAAGCGACAACAAGTAAAGGGACAGACAATTGACGTACAAATTCATCGTTTAATGGGACTACGTCTTTGTTATTTACATTAACAGATTAACTATCGTCAGAACAGCAGGTACTCTGTTCGATTGAAACATTAAACCCGAATGGACATTCGATTTCCTGTGAATGTTAAATTCATCCTCACCCGCCCGCCCAATATCTGTTACTCTTTGAGTCGGGAGCAATACCCATTTGCTATTAATTCCTGCTTCCCAAACGTCCCCGTATCGTATCAATAAATTGGTACAGGGTGACAAGGTATGATTTGTATTATTGGGATTTATATGTTTGACTACTCCTAAACCTGAATTTAAAAATGTTCAAATATGTAAAATCACGCGGCAATACTGCGGAGCACGACATCCTCTCTTTTCCACCGACTAGGCGACTCCAACATGGTGTGAGCATAGAGCATTAAGCTCTTAGGGTGTGAGCAAGCGAGATAGCATTTTTCAGTTTTGCACTCAACTAAGTACCCCCGCATCTATATCAGTTGCACAACATTCGCAATTTCATTTCGGATATAAAGTGTTAAGAGGAAACACCAGGGCCGTTTTTCCATACAAACGTAGTCCCCTGTTTCCTCCATGGATAAGGCCAGTAGAGCAATAATTTTTATCATTAAAATCTATGGCCACTATGAGCATGTTTCTGTGTTTTCTGTTTTTTCAGTAATTGAATTAATAAAAAAGATATGAGCCCTCAAAAATCGAAAAAATTCGCCAGATTTTCACTGTGTTTAAACATCCAGAAAACAAATTTGGCTAAATTTTAGAAAAAAGGAAAACATACGAACACGGCTAAAGCCTTTCTTTAATTTTTAATAAAAAAAATATTTAAATCTAGTTTTGGAAAAGTAATCGGGGGACTACGAAACGTTGATTTGGTGTGTTTTTAGTAGGTATTTTCGGTCCAAGAAGCAGTTGTCTCTATCACACTCTGCGGTGAATGCGTTTGGCACTGCGCGACAGCAATAGATTTTACAAATACCTATTTTTCAATTCTCTCGCCCGTAGTGTTTCCTCTTAAATCTCTCTGGCCAAGATGGAGGCAGTGAGAATCAAAGGTGACCAATCATTCCACTTCCGTATTTATTTTACAAACCAAGCTCAATGTGTTGATAGACGGAAATAAAAACTCCCTATTAACAATAATGTTCCTCATCGAAGCATTCTCGTTCCAATACTCTCTCACTCAGGAAGACCTGACACTCAGAAAGACCAAAAATTAAATAATAATCCTTATTTAAAAAACTTGTCACATATAATACCTCAGTTTAAGGATCATTCAATTGGCAAATAATACTTATCCAAGAAAACACATTTCAATTGGATACCCTACTGCTTAATGACCTGCCACAACTCAGCGCCCTCATGGTCCAGTTATTAAAATAATGTACGAATCGTTACGATTGAGAGGTGTTTGTTAACCGCTTGATACACCGGCCGAGTGAACGATGAGTACCTATGGCAATTGATTACCAAGCGACAACAAGTAAAGGGACAGACAATTGACGTACAAATTCATCGTTTAATGGGACTACGTCTTTGTTAACTTATACATAATTTAATCGACTTACAATGAAAATAATCCTTTGGTTTTATAGCATATATTTTATAGCATTAAGGTAAGCCTCTGTTACCTTAATTAATAAATAACTATTGCTAAGGTTAAACTCTATGAAATGTGGCCTACATTTATATTGGTGCGTTCACCCTCAGATTTCATTAAAAAGAAGAATTTAATGAGGTAAATACCTACAAACCATGCATAAAAGTAACTGTGTAGCATAAATAAAACTAATATTTATAGTTTCACAGTTTTGTATACATTTGAAATTGGTTCTTTTTCAAGCCAGTGATTCATCCGGGAAAAGGTGAAAAATCTCCTAGTTTGTATGTAACACTTTGAATTACTTTAAAACAAAAAACGCAGTTTATGTTGCATTGATGATCGGCTAATATTCAATGTGGGAGACTCGTCAATTCAAAATAGCAGCGTTTGAGTTTGTTTACAGAATAATTTTCAGCTTCAGACGTTGTCCTGTCTTAACTATAAATATTGATTACAAAATGGTATAGTAAAATAATGTTACCATTTGTTTATTATTATTATGTTTTATGATACACGACATTCTCTGTTTTTTTATTCTGGCGGTTACATAATATTATCCCTGATGAACATAGGCTTCTTTTTAACGCACGATCCAGTAGGTGTCGCTGCTGACGGTATGGTAAACGGGTTGAAATTTTGTATGTGTATTTCCATGGTTTCATAGACACGAATATCTTAAGCCTACTCAATCTATCTTTCTATATGCCACCGCTAGGCACAGGTTTCCGACCGCGCGATATGACGTGGAGTTCATGCGGGCAGAGCCGCAGGCGAAGAGCTATTAATATATTAAAAATGTTTTTAAGCAATTAAATTGCTTTTGGTAATTGTAATTTTAATTAATGTCCCACTTAAGGTACTTAAAAAGTTTGTTCAAGGAATGATATTTACAGTATAATGTTATTACAATTGGAATATTCGCGCAACAAAATATCGACGCCATAAATTATGTCTGAAACTCAAAATCGGTAATAAATGGTGTGATGAATGGCCAGCGATCGTTAGGGATCGATCAGCAGCTCTGTTATCGCAAATATTTCAGGTTTAATGACCCGTGAAGCTTTTTAATGAGGACTGTCTGTCGGAAAATTTATTTTAACTTGCTAAGTGTCTGTCCCGACTGTGCATGGTTTCAAATGATTATAATGCAAGCAAATGACATGTTTATGGCCGAGTTTACCTTTTACACACTTTTCATGTGAATATTTTTAAAACATTTTTGTTTCCATACAATTATCACACATTTTATTTCATTTATGCCTTCTCCTGACGATTACAAACATAACAAAATAATAATTATACTATTTAGTGCATTGCAGCCGATGAGAAGTTATGCGCGTACATACATTTCGGCGATTGGTTTTTATTAATATTTTCACACTTAAATGTGGACAACATAACATACATTGTTCTGATTCCAAAGTGAGTATCTATTTCAAGCACTCGTATTTTGGAAATCGGAAACAACGAAGGTAGGTACCGCAAACACCCAGACCCGTGAAAATCGTCCTCGTTTTGGAGAAACAGTGGGTCACCAGTAAACTAAAATAGGCTTGTAATGATGATGATAATGATATAGCTAAGTGTTAGCCGTCTAAACCAGAATGAATTTCAAAGAGTAGCAGCACATCTGTGAAACCAAGTATGTTTTATTTTTATTTAAAGAAATAAAGAAGAAACTATATACTAAAAACTATATACCAAGAAACTATATTTTTATTTACAAAAAGTTACGAGGAAAACATTATTTACCCAACTAGGTTAGCAAAAGAAAAAAGCCTTGAAAGCGTGAAATAATAACAGGAAAGCACTTTCGATAATAAAACATTTTATATATAACATTAACTAGGAATGAAGTTCGTTTTATAACTATAAAGGCTTGTATTTTTATGGTTTCAAAATTGTTTTCCAAGTTTCAATGAAGATGTTTGAAACTAAAAAAAAAGTTTATTTTAACATAAATACAAATATAGGAATGTACTCTACACAAATTACTGCCTTTTTAACCGACGAACATTCCTAACTTGATGCATAATTTTAGACAAGACACAATAAAAAAAATAGCTATTTTACAAAAAAGCCCGAAATAAGCATTGATATACAAGTAGTATTAAATTTATATACATAAGTAAGAGACTTGTGGTGCCGCCACAAAATAGAGTAGCACCAAACACACCACTAACTCTTTCTATAGGTGTCGTAAGAAGCTACTAAAGAAGTACTGTAAGGAGAAGAATGGCAGCATTTTCTCTTTACCATTGGCCAAACGTGATCACCATCCCGACTAGCCTGGCGATTATGGCAATGTTTATTTATTTATTTTATTAACATAATTACAAGTGTTAAATTATTACATTCTACCTTACATGATTAACACACACAGAAAAAAGTGATGTGCCCCCAAAGTTAGAACAAGACACACAAAATTATTCGCCGTAACTCAATCTAAAACTAATTACGCACAAAACGCATTGGTCAGTCGATTGCATCGAACTTTTAACAATAAGTTTAATATTACTGACATCTTTTATAGCAGTAAGAATGTGCTTTTGGAAGACAGTTCTTGAAGTACTTAAAATAAATGGTTAATAATTAATATGTACACACGAACACACATATTCAGACACACAGGCGCGCGCGCGCTCGCCATACACGGACAGACACATCAGAGAAAGAAAGGAGGTTGCCCATGTTTAAATTATTTAAGATTTCTTAAAGGTGTCGTTTAAAAATTAAATTCTTTCGTTTTTTAATTCGGAATATGATTGTCGGACGATCATAAAGTTACAAAATTTCAAAAGTAGATCCGTTATTGGCTGTAAGTTTAGTTCATAAGTTAATTTAATTGTAATTAGAGCTGTGGATCTTGTAATAAAATAAAATAAAAGCAATATTCAAGTCGTTTGCGGTGTGGTGAGTAGCTTGCTTATAAATTTATGTCCTATATCTAAAGTTTACATTAGAGAAATATTGATCTTATTCCTTTTTTCTAAACCCTTCGTTTTTTTACCGGTGGCCCGATGTCTATTAATGGCGATGTTTGTATGAAACAGTACCTGACCTATTCTAGAATATACATGCAGTAATTACAGTATAGGTCACGGTATACGTTAGTGAATTATTGATAAGCTCAATTCTAATTCAAGGCCCGCCATTAAGCCGCCCCATTATACAGGGTGATTATCGGATCATCTTCTTGCAAATGAAAACATAAAAAGTGTATATCCGTAATGGAGAGGGTCCAAGTATTTAATGGATTGTTAACTAGGCTGTCGTAAAAGGCAGACGGGCCGGAGTGAATATATTAGTTCAGCGTGATGTCACTTGGTCGTCGGAATTTCTTTATGAGAAACAAGTCTTACCATAGTTTTTGGATTACCGGCTATCTCTCGAACTGACAACGATCTAAGAGAACTAGAAGATTGAAATAAAAATTGCTATTTCAACGCAAAAGGCTTCGTGGCTTCAGGGAATCAAATTTATTTTTTGAAGAATAAGAAGAGTTTTAAACAAAGCAAATAATAACGTCATGCGCTAACTTAAATAACATCTAGTTAAATTTTGTGTAACTTTTGTTCATATTGAGGCGTTTTAATGATTGAGTGATTTTAGACTAAATTGGACTCACGTCCAACTTATAAAGTATGATTAACAAAAGAAACAATTTCTTAATCAATATCAATATTAACATATCAAAGTCTTTTGGTAGCTACTACATGATTGCGAAGATGGCAAAATATAACCTCAAAAAATTTCATGTCACGAGTCAAATATCTCAAATGTGACTGCGTGAATATTAAGTAGAATGTACTTAGAACAGGAATGTACTCAGTATCACCTTTTAATTCCGAAAACAGAAATCAGTAAAAGTCAGTAAATTTAGTATAGAGACTGCAGACCCCTGCAGGTGTTTTTACACGTCCCAATATTTAAACTTACCACTGGTGCGGCACAACTGTAGGCTAGTGCTGAGAAGAAGCAGCGCACGAAACGGTCACTGTTGTCAGGTCTTTTGAAATAAATAAATAATAATAATAATAAATGTGGACAACATCACATACATTGTTCTGATCCCAATTTGAATAACTATTTAAAGCATTCGTATTTTGGAAACCAGAAACAACGAAGGTACCACAAACACCCAGACCCGAGAAAATGTAGAAAAACACATTTTTTCTACATTGACCCGTCCGGGAATCGAACCCGGGACCTCGGAGCAAGCGACACCTTGAAAACCGGTGTGTACGCCACTCCGCCACGGAGGTCGTCGAAATAGTATAATGTTTCCATAAGATACATTTGTTTTTTTTTGTTTGAGTTAGATTCATTTTCGATATACTTTTTTTTACACACCCTTTGAAAGTAGCGTTTTTTTTAACCTTGATGATCTTGATTAATAGTCCCATACAAAAATATCACTTGGGATTGTCCAAGTTTAAACATAATCAGCACCTTGTGTCATACCTACCGTAATGCAAATTCAACCTCAGTATATGACTTAAAGATGAATGCAACTTAAATAAAAGAGCACACAAATGAAAGAAAGAAAGAAAGGAAGAAATTTTTTATTTGACACAACAAAAAACACAAAGCACAAACATTAAAAAAAAAGTGACAAAAAGGTTCCCGCTCAGCGGTAGTCGTGACAGCTAGAGGGATCACGACGCAGATTTTCAGCGGGGACCTTGATCAGGAGCGTGGGTGTGACAGAGGCCGATAGACCCACCAGGCTAGTACCGAATCCCCCAGCCGACCCCAAAACCTGTACCGGTAAGTAAAGGTCCAAAGACTGACTGAAGGAACCCGGCAGCCGCTGATATGTCGACACACTTTTGCCGGCTAATCACCTTATTTGGTGAGAACATGTTTTGTTTTGTCACAAATTGTAGTTTTTACCATCTATGCCCCTATATTTCTCTTTTTACCCACTACACATTTTTTTTCCAAATGAATTAAAACATAACCCTTTAAGGCGGCTCTGTCTCAAACCATCATTATTCGGGCCACGTCGCAAATGCTTCATTGCTCTGCTGACTTTACCGAATCTAATTTTGAGCAACGCGAGTTTACACTTTTAATATTCTGACCCTACATTTGTTTATGGGAGGCTATAGAGGTTATTTATGGTATTTAATAATTCCCTGTAAAAAGGTACGGCGTTTAATGTTCATTACTGCTATTTAGAAATATAACGCAATAACTGTAATGGTTTCCAGAAGTCATGGGTACAACAAAGCTTAGTAATATAAGCAGTAAATAAGATGAACAGGGTACGAATTGAACAAATAAATGATCACATTTGCCTTTTTATGTACTGTTTTACGATAAGCTGTAAGTTTACGACATAGATGCAAAATCTCACGTATTTGGAGACTGGGGATTGACGAACTTTGATGATTTAGGTACTAAACACTTCTGCTAAAGATACAAACACAAATATACACACACGGTTTAATCGTATATTATTAATTAAGATCAAAACTTTGTAGTATTTCAAAGTTCTGCTTAACAATGTTTCCCGCAAAGGTAATATTACAAATTATTAATTAATGATGAACGTTGTGAAATCCAATTTATAAAGTTATTTAGTATTAAATTAACACAGCAAATCCCAGGTAAAATCAGAGATAATGGAAATCAATTGTTATCGCAGAAACCAGCTACCGCACGGGGGAGTTATAAATTTATTACATCACTACCCGCCCCGGCTTCGTACGGGTGCAATGCTGATACTAAATATACTACAAAATGTCTTAATATGTAACATTCACAGTTTTTTTGCCTTTAGACAGTTGTAAAAGGCCATATTGATATAGGTTAAATGCACAATGTATTTAAGGTACTGAATTGGATAAGAATTAATGCTGAGTTGTTTAAAATCGCTTCGTAACTAAGCTATTATTTCTAGTTAAAGATAAAAGATAAGAATGGTTATTGTTTACATTTTCTAAAATGGCGTTCGCACACTGGATGATATGTGGGTAGGCTTCACACCAGGTCTACCAATGATATTACGAAGGTCGTGGGAATCCGATGCGGGTTGGTAGAAATTCTTAGGGAAGGCCTATGTTTTTTTTTTTATAAATAATGGGCTTGCTCTTGACTACATACTTAACTATACAGTTAAGAAAAAGCCTAAGATGGATCGAGCTTACCCAGAGGTACTGGTTCTCCCACACACCAGCGGAAGACAGAAAAACTGTTTGGCGCTGGACTCCGGCAGGAGGTAGCATCCAGGCGGCCTCTTACGAAGCCTTCCACCGCAGAGGGATCTGTTGGCCGTCATCATTGGTAAGAAAACCAAAGATGCCGTTGTTCAGGGTGGACCACTAGGAGGTAGATCCCACCACCCCAAAAACTGTCTAGCTGTGATGATGATGATATACAAAGGTGGCATTGTAAAATATGATAGATCAAACAATTTCTAATAGATTGTAGTCGTAGCTTCGTATTAATTCGAAAGGCGGCCATTATTCATTTTCTTGCATGCGATTCGTTGCCTAGAGTCGATATAACAACGGATCGTTCGTGTTTCGTTAGCAATTAGGGTTGGTGGGCAATTAAAAATGCATTTGATTAAAGGGAAAACTGTTACTAGACAGTCTGTTTATTTGACTGTATAGTTTACTAACTTTCACCCTTACTTTTTAAATGTCTATGATGATCTCAACTTTTCAAAATGTTATCTATGAGATATTTTTGACTTCTAGTAAATCGGTCTGTCTGTACTTTCACGTATACGCGGGTTATTTGCACATCTCCTGAGGATGCCACGTCAAGTGGCGAAACGCGTCAGAGTTTTTCCTATGTCGGTGTTGGGTACTTATCTAATTATCTGTATTGCTTGCATGACACATCTCTTTACCTATAAATGTCTAATGTCCTTGACATCTGAAATTTTCTCAATGAGATTTAAACTTAAATTCCAACAAATAAAGATAATTGTCAAATGAAACAAAACTTACCGTTGTAACTTATAACGCTGTTGACAGTATGTTTGTAAGCGCAAATCAAGCTCATTCTTACCTGCAAGTAAAAAAAACAATCATTAGTAACTTTATGTGTAAGTGTTTAAATATGTACGCCGTAGCAACGAGCTTTTTTTTACCTAAAAATAAAATTAGATAAACACAAAACCCTTGAAAGCTTTTCGTACCTCATATTTACGTATTATATATTTACCCCAACGAAAACGTCCCGATGGTCTAGTGGTTTATTCTCGGGGTCCTGGGTTCAATCCCCGAGTCGGGAAAGAAGAGTTTCGAACATTGCTCAGGTTTGGGATCACCACATTTCAATTTCAATTTATTTGCATTCCAAAATGTAACAAAAGTGGTAAGTACAATTAAATATTGTATTAGACACGACTTTGTAATTCTAGGGCTAAACGTCTGTATACTACGATCTTTTGCAACTCTGCTACGCCGTAGTTATGCGTTACGAGCAATGTTTACGATCTTGGGGTCGCTACGAATACTATCGCCGATCGTCTACGCCGTAGCCGAACGCTACGAGATTGTTATTTTAATCAAATAGTCTTGCTACGAGAGGCAACATAATTTTTAGTAGAGATGGGCAGAGTACTCGGTTAATACTCGGTACTTGGCATACTCAGCGGGTATTTTGATACTTGTACTCGGCCGAATAACTCGGTTTTGATGCCGAGTATACTCGGTTTAAGCAAAGCAATAAATTTAGATAGATAGAATTAAAACGACGGTGTTAATCAAAAAGTATTTTTTACCTATTACTAATTTGGGAAATCTTTGATAATCTCAATTATTATTATGATGATATAATGAGTAGTGATAAGTGATGTTATCAATATTTAAAATTTAGCCTATTACTTTTTTCTTCGTATCTGTTTCACAAAGAATCACTAGTGCTAAACTAGCTCAGTATACCTTGTTTGGTGCCCTGCTCACCACTCGAAAGGACTCTTGTCTTTTGCCAGAAAATTTTCTTTTAACTAGCAATCCAATTGTAAAGCAATGGGGCTTTTAGGATCATCGCGAAAACAGGTGTTTGCTTAAACCGAGTACTCGGTTGGAAAAAAATTGAACCGAGTAAAACTCGGTACTCGATACTCGGCAAAAGTGCTACTCGGCGCATCTCTAATTTTTAGTAACTACATTTATGATAATCTTTAGTACCAAGTTTCATCAGTAGCTTACACGTGAGTAATGGGCAGACCTAGCTACACTTATTATATTACTTGCGGACCCCGCGAACTTCGTGATTATTATTTGATTCTGACGTCTGAAATGTCATTGTCATCAAATATGGCGTGGTTGAATAATGTATTAAACAATATTATTTTTTTAACGTTAACTTTCCAAAGGTTTTAAAACTTTTTATCCCACTGGCTGTTGCCCGCGACTTTGTTTGCGTCAATTTCTGTTTTTATAACAGCGATTATTTTGCAACATTTTTCAACGATGCTTTGCTCTTATTGGTCACAGCGTGATGTTATATAGCCTAAAGCCTTCTTCAATAAATGGACTATCCAACACAAAGATATTTTTTCAATTCGAACCATTACTTCCTGAGATAAGCGCGTCCAAACAAACAAACTCTTCATCTTTATAATATTACAATAGAAGTATAGATTACCGAAGAAGACAAATCCAAAAACACAAAATTATAAAAATCGGTCCAGCCGTTCTCGAGTTATAAGTGGTGTAACTAACACGACTTTCTATAATATAATAAAAAAACATGATAAAGAGTAAAGATGAGTTAGTATCAATAGCATTAACTACATAAAACTGTTTAAAATTGATAGAGTCTGGCTAATGAAAGCTGATCCCAGGGTTTTTTAAAATAGCAAAATTAACTATAATGACATATGACAATGTCATTCAAACTGTTGTTTGTTGAGGGTTGATTGATGTTGATACTTGATTTCAGGGGGAACGTTTAAATTTACTATTAAAAAAAACATGTAACTACAATGAACTAATCCTAATTTGACCGTGTAATATCAGTATTTAGACTTGAAAAATTATGTCTCAGGTGGGACTCGACAACGCATCTCCTCGCATGCCGGGCGCGGCAACCGCGTTAACCGTGAAGTGTCCGTGTAAAAGAATTAAAAGTCAACCGACTCTATATAAAAAGCCAAAAGGCTTAATATTGAAATAAGTTAGCATTTACCAAAAACAAGAAAACACTAAAAGTATCAAAATTGTTTATTACAAAAATATGGTAGGTGATGCCATATTTAGATTTTTTGTAATTCCCGCCTTTTGCTAGGTTCAGCTTTCGTTGGCCAAACTTTATATTTCTTTTATCACTAAGAAGTAATTTAGGTCAACTTTCAAATAGTGTTGCTTTAACTTTGATGTTGATTGTTGACTGATATCTGTATGTGTGTATGTCAATCAAATGTATTAAAAGTGAGCCGTGGCCTACGTCTTGTTTACCGTTTCAATGTTTATAATGATACCATTTCGGACAGATAAAAAAGTCCATACGTCATGTCAAAAGTCAAAAATACGTGTAAATATTACAGTCAAATCTCATAACTATTCAGAACTAAATTAGTAAAATGTGGACAACAACATACATTATTAGCTGTTGCCCGTGACTTCGTACGCGTCAATTTCTGTTATTATGATATTTTTCACTGATGCTTCGCTCCTATTGGTCATTGGCCAGCATGATGTTATATAACCTAAAGCTTTTCTCGATAAATGGACTATTCACAATGATATTTAAAAAGTATAGATAGGTTATGCCCTTACAAAACTATCGAAATATATGTGCCGCTTGCGAACAACTGCACACATGCGTAATTCTTATTTTGTCCTTGTCATACTCGTGAAAAGAACAATTACTTTCTCTTTCATGGATTTGAAAAGACGTCACAATTGTGACGTTTTAGGGACGCATATTGAGAGCGCATGTAACATATCTATTACTTTTTAAATATCATTGACTATTCAACACAAAAATATTTTTTCAATTCGAACCAATACTTCCTGAGATTAGTGCGTTCAAACAAACAAAGAAACAAACTCTTCAGCTTTATAATATTAAGTATAGATTAAATTTCCAAGGTAAGAAGCTATTAAAGCTTTTGTGGTAATCCGAAACAGCGAAGACACCACAAACACCCTTAACCGAGAAAATATAGAGGTGATTTTTTGTATATTGACCCCACTGGGCATTGAACTCGGGAGACCAGCTAGAGACCCCTTGGAAACCAGTGTTCAACCTACGAAAACCGACAATATCAGTCGTGTTCCAAACGTGGTTATGAAGAGGAACAGGTTTCCATTATTAAATAGGACAAATTGAAAATTTTACTTTAAGTTTAAATGTCAAATATAAAAAAGATAACACGGAAATTATTAACCTTTTTTCGTCGTTGCTCTTAGATCTCCATACCGGTCATTATTCTGTCATTTTTTGTGTGCTTAAAAGGTTCCGACCTTTCAACAAAAGCTAAAGATTTTACGGACAAGTAAACAGAATTCAAAGCTTAGAAAGATCAGCTTCAATCAATATTTACGACAAAGATGCGACTGCCCCCGCAGTGACCTTTGCAAAGGGCTTAGACCAACGTTTCTCAAACTTGGGTACAGTGGTACTACCACCTGGGGTATGTCAGATAATAATTGAATGCCGGGGGGGTCCGACTATGCATCAACATTAAAATGGAACGCTTAAGGCGACTGAACGCTTAATCAAATCTAAGAATGAATAACATTTATCAAAACCCTTCGCATTGATAAATAATTCATAGCTTATAGGAAATAATATGCTAGTCGCTTTGTTTTTATCAACTTTTTTTTTAATATTTCTGCTCTTAAAAAAATAAACGATTATTTTATCCTTACTAAAGATGGACGGGAATTTTCACCATGACCATCATAGATTTGCCATATGTATAGAGGGCTGTACGAAATTCAGCTCAGAAATACTTAATACTAGAAAGTTGTACTAAATAAATACTTTTTTACGGCATACATTTTATTAATGACGTTAAATAAAACATACTCAAATTTATTGTGTATCTCTCTACACTTCAAGTAGTAACAAATTTGTGTCAGGTTAAAATTAGGTATCGTTGAATAGAGCTAAAAGTTTTAGAAACATTTGCTCACACACCATTGCGACCGTATATAAAATCTGGATTATTCATGATAGTAGGCGGGTCTTTACAGCTCACGAAATAAGCAAAAGTGTGTGTATTTTGTTTAAAGAGTATATCAGAATATCAGATAATAACAGATCTAAGAAATGATTTGTACATATTACCAAAGGTACGCCAGTACATATTATAAAAAGAATATTTCGTACGCTCGTACCAAGCGTGGCGGTTAACACGAAATCCTCCTCTTGGGAGTTGTGTCCAGCATTGGACTGTTCAAGGCCCGTGATCATGATGTTGATGATAATCTCAGGTCTGGGTATTTGTGGTACCTTCGTTATTTCTAATTTCAATAAAACAAGTTTGATAGTTACTTACTTTGGAATCAGAACAATGTTATATGATGTCAGACGACGCTGAGAGCCGCCAGTCAGCCCGCGACCATGATTCGTGCAACTGGATCGAAACGCCGAGAAGGTTAATTACTATTTACCTTAAATAACGTAGTTCGTTGCATTAAACCCCGTAAGTGTTAAGTATAAAAATGCAACAAGAAAGTTCAAAATCCTTTAATGTAATATGATGTTTTCAACATTTATTTATTTAGATGTGCACATACAATATCAGTACATTGTAACTCATCCTCGATACTAAAAGTATGCAATAATCCCCCTTTTACCACTATCAGGCCCTTTATATGGCCAGTTGAAGTACAGCCTGTACTACAGGCTACACATTTTTGTTGTAAACTCGCCCCTATGTCATCTACGTTAAGAGTCTCTAGTATATAGTTTGATGTGCTGTGGTCTGTACACAGAGATTCCCTATAGATATGAGATTTTATTTGGGCTTGTATCATAAGTAGGCTATTTAGATATGATGAGAGAAATATCACAAGCGATAACAGCAGTACAAATTTTATTTAAATAAATCCTTATTACAAATAACTTGATAAAATCACACTGTTAATCGCTGAAAGAGAGTCAACTCTGAACCTACACCTGGGTCGCCACTCCCAGGTACTCCGAAGTATCTATCTAAAGAAGATAGAGAAGGAGAGCCTAGGTAAATAATTAAGTAAATAATAGGTTAGTCATTAATTAATAATAAATAGTGGGTAAGAAAAACGATATTTACGTTAATATTTTTTAAGTAACACACATAGTTCTTCTAGCTTTTTTCCTTTTTTTTGTTTCTTTTCCCGCACTGAATGTTACCTGTATGTATCTGTATTATTTATTTATTTATTGAGTACAAAATGGCGGACTTAATGCTAAAAGTATTATCTACCAGTCAACCATTGGGCCAAACAGAAATATCACGGGCGGTGCATAGAAGAAAAAAGAAATAAAAAAAGCAATACATCAATAAAATAGAATAACACATAAAAAAAGACATGTGGCACTCGGAGTCTGCCGCGGTAAAGCTATTGCATAGCATTTTTTATCAACTTATGCAATTATAAAACTAAAAAGTATCACCGCTGTGCCGGTCGGAGTGGGGGGGTGTTAGGTTATTTTCGTTACAGAGTTTCTGGATTCGGTCTCCACGCTCAAGGCCCGCGATAGAAGCTATGCAATAGCTTAATAACAATAATTACTTACTTAATATACTAAAGATAATATAATATAATATCATAGTAATATATACATAACTACTTACACATCACACATGTCAATGAAGATCGTTAGAGAAGGAAGAAAAACTTATTCAGAGAAGTGGCTCCTCAAAGCCTTTTTAAAGGAAAATTTTGTTGTAGATTTTCTTTTTCATAAATCTGTAGATTATGTGCTAATAATGTATGATGTATGTAGAGTTTATATGTAAACCTGTCGTGCAATAACTGCAAGCATCACAAATTCATGTTATTACAGGATTAAGAACCATTGTAATAACAGTTGATAAACCAAATAAATTAAAAAAAGGCACTCGGAGACTGCCGCGGTAAAGCTATTGCATAGCATTTTTTATCAACTTATGCAATTATAAAACTAAAAAGTATCGCCGCTGTGCCGGTCGGAGTGGGGGGGGGGGGGTGTTAGGTTATTTTCGTTACGGAATTTCTGGATTCGGTCTCCACGCTCAAGGCCCGCGATAGAAGCTATGCAATAGCTTAATTTTATAATTTTATGTATTGTCTAATTTTGACTTTTGTAATTAATTTTTTCTGTTATTTTGGCAGATATGGTTACCATAGGCAACCATACTGTCAAAATCCTTATTTTCTTCTAAATTCTTTTAAATTAAAAAAAAATAAAAATTGTTCGATCGTGCCTCGCCCCGAGTGTTAGGTTAGGTTATTTTCGTTACGGAATTTCTGGATTCGGTCTCCACGCTCAAGGCCCGCGATAGAAGCTATGCAATAGCTTAAAAAAATAATGATAAGAAAAGTAATGATGTTGAAACGGCTAGAATAGTATATATTTTCTTCTTTTTTCAAAGTATAACGTCGTTGTGAAGCCTTACAGGTAGCTGTTTATTGTAACTATTTTCGTTCTGCAAAAACTAGCTGTACGGCTATTTTGGACCTTTAATGGACATCAGACCACGAGGCTCATTAAGAGAGCTGTTCAGAGAAATTAATATTCTTACAATTTCATCTTAATATATTTACGAGAATATAGTATTTAGTAGTTCGGTTAATCCATGAATATAAGAACATACGCTAGGCGCGGGCCGTTGGATTCTCCCTTGCACAGTTTTTTCTTATGATTCCTGTCTGTCCGCCTCCTATCACGACACGATATACACACACACACACACACACACATATTTCCTCTCCCATATATTGAGAAGCATATACAAACACACACTTCCTCTCCCATATATTGAGAAGCATATAAACATACACACGTACCTCTCTAATACTTAACTGTTGCCATGTAAAATGTTTAATTGGAGGAATCACTGCTGCCTAAGATACAGGATTATCCTAGATTAGGAGTCAGGGTTACACCAATAAGTTAACTACTTATAAGATACATCCCTTGTAACAACAAAGCTTTTTTATCTGTAATATTTTAATAATAAAGGATTTATTATTATAAGATGAAGAAGATTGCTTGATATTTCGTCTGGGTTAGATCGACCGTAGTCTTAAGAAGAGAAGTTATGTTTGAGTTTAAATCCTGTTATACATTTTTAAATAGTCATGCAATGCGAATGCTTAAAATGCAAAAGCAGTTTCCTAAACTAGCTAAAAATTTACTAGCAGAGTTTGTTGCTGAGAGCTAATATTGAAAACATTTATCACAAAATAGTTTCCTTCGGTCATTGTACAATACGTTTTCTACGCATTTTAACAACAAAACTTAATTCACGTTTTACTACGCATCATCCCTTTGGTAAAGGTTGAGCAATTTCTTTATTTTCTGCGCAATAGATACCCTTAATACGTCTTAGGCTGGGAGACATGACGTCATCGGCCCAAACGAAGGAAAAGGGTATTCCCGATTCTAATAAATAAATAAATAAATTGTTACTTGCCTGTTCAGTGTTCAGTACCAAGTGAATGGTGCCGGCTTTAAACAAAATAGCACCACCTCTTCTCATTTGGATGTCATTTGAGGCAACTAAAGGAGTACTGCCAGGCGAAGGTGGGCACCTGCGTCCAGGGTTCGGAAAACGTTATATTTTGCGTAACGATATCGCCTTAAACACCTAAAAACGTAAGTTTCGTTTATGTTCGAACGGAATCGTTTGACAGGGAGCGAAATTTTAAATCATTCTTGCTCATTAAAACGTTTTTAACCATTTTAAACCGTTTTTGCACATTTCAGGGCCTGCAATACGAACGAATACACGGCACGTCGCGCCGCGCCGTCTCGGTTCAGCTCTCTACGGAATAAACCGTTTACGTTATCATTTTAGACGACCATTTGGATCAGTGGTAGTAAACGCTGCTTCTGAGCCATGGGTCGCGGGTTCGATCCCCGCACAGTACAAATATTTGTGTGCATGAACATGTCTGTTTGTACTGGTCTGGGTGTTTTCTATGTATTATAAGTATGTATTTACAAAAAAAAAGTATTTATGTAAGTTTATCGGTTGTCTAGTACCCCATACGACAGGGTACTTAATAGTAGCTTAATTTGGGACTAGATGGCTCTGTGTGGCCCAGTGAGGCATGTCTTAAAATATTTATTTATTTCATTTTTGTTATTCCGAAAAAAATGTTGAACAAGGAACTGTCCTACACGTTTTAAAAACGTTATTTTGAATAACGTTTCCGAGCCCTAGCTGCCTTTTATCTTCGCCACAGTTTAAGCAATCGCCAAATCGCTCGCCAAAAATTGTCTTCGATCTTGAATTGCCCTGGGGCCTTATTCAGCTATTTCAATCGCAGTTCGATCGTGATTGAATTCGACGATTTTGACATTTAGCCCATACTAGAACTGTCAAAAACCTGCTATTTTGATTGTGATACGATTTGGTTACGCGAATTAGGGGCCTGGCGATTAACAAACTACTCCTTTCGTCTGGCAATGGACTAGTGTGGACTAAAAATGAAGATCAAGAAATCCAGACATCTCAATTTTAGATTCAGTACTAAAGACATTGTTAAATTTGAAAATGTTTGATTAACCAAATTGAATTAGGTTACTTTGATTAGGTGAATTTGACCTGGCCTAGTACTAAGTAGATCTAGCAAGCCATAAGTAAAGCAAACAAGCAAACTATAAAAAAATACCGGCGTAAAGCGTGAAAGGAATCACCAATTTTGAGTCGATCCATGAAGATTTTGCCAGCCAACCATGTTTTACTACACATTAAAGTGGACCTTATCTAAATCTGAATAGGACCTATTTTAAGCTACAACATATCGTACAAAAAAAAAGCAATTGAAATACACGTAAAAAGTTAAGCGTGGTCATACATATTTTTTAGTTCAAAACGTTGTTTCGTAACTCTTAACACCAAGCCACTTCGAGATCACATAAATTTTAAATAAACTTTGCATATCCGCTTATAGATAAAAATAATAAATCATTAATATTAACGATTTCTAATGAATGAATAGATTGCGTTCTGTTTACTGAAATAGTATTTTAAGCCATGGAATATATCTCCGCCTCGCTGAAAGTAACGAAAACAAACAATGCAAAATGGCGCGACCTTTGACCTTTTTCGTGGTTTAGCGTCAAAAAATATGATATTTGCTTTTAATACTCGTATGTGGTCAGGAGCATAGTTTTGGCTCGGTAACCTACTTTGTATCATTTAAATTTGTAACAAAAATCTGCCCAGTAACAAACGGGTAACAAAGTAGGTATGTTTACATGAATATAACAATAAATTTCATTGGAATGTACTTTAGTTTAATATAAGTCATTTGAAAATATTTGTAATAACTAGAAAATCGGCCTACAAAAACTGACAATGAACAGCGAAAAAGTCGGCAAAAACATAATTTGTAGGGATTATGACGCAATTAATCAGTTACGAAGGAATCGTAACGACGAATTAATCCATTAGAAACCTGACAAAGGCGGGATAAAATCGTTCATAAACCTATTTAATACGATAATTAATTAAATAATAACAAAGCACCGCAAAATTTCGGTTCTGCGCAATTACAAACATTGATCGGCAGACATTGTTTTAATGCTGGAATAACTGAAAAAAAAAACGACGGTAGCTCAAATTTAGTTTGAATCAATGTCCAAAATACACAAATCCCTTCAAACGCGACTGTAAAGCTCCGTATTAATGGTATATTTTGGCAAACCGGTAGCAAAACATGTCTATTCTTATTTATAAAATTAACACCTAATTTGTGTTTAAAATCTTTTTTCTTTTTTTAAAACACAGAAGTAAATATTTTTCTTAAAGAAAATCGACCGCGTAAAACAGATAGTATGGAAATCAAATAAACAAACTTCTAAAATTAAATTCAAAGGCCCACTGCAAAGTGCAACCTTTTCAAAACAATCGAATTCCGCACTGGCACCTAAAGAGAACCGTTTTATTTTTTGTCAAATAATGCGAGGGAATTCAAACACCATGTTCGAATTTCTAATGTTTATAAAATAATTTTCTCTCATACATACCTGAAGCTGTTGTCTCACTGCGGCCAGCTAGTCGCCGGCAACATTTCGCACAACACACACAAAACGACGCGAGCGGGCTTTGATACGGCTCGAGCGAGACTGCCGCGCCCGACCGACGGTGTTGCTAGCTTTAGCCAGATTTACCACCGTATAGTGAGTCAGAATGAACATAGAAACGTGACCTGGGACCTGGATGGCGCAATTTATTTTGATGTTGGGGAATTTCGATAAAGTTACTTTCCTGTTAGGATCCCTTGATAGGATCCAGTGGATAACTTCAACGTGATTTAATTGTAGTAAAATTACGGCTATATTTTCACAAGTCTCACCCGTGACAAATTCAGTTTCAGCTCAGTTATACAACTGCTGGGGATTTTCTGTTTTTGCAGGGATCTGCAGTATCATTTTATTTATTATAAGCCTGTCAAAGTGATGCCAGTTGGTGGTGTTTAGATTCTCGGTCAGGTCAATTTGGCAAGGATATTTTCTAAATTAGTTATAATTCGTTAAGTCCTAATAGAGCTTTGAAAGGTACGATACGCCGTTGGTCTTACGTTCTGTCGTAAGATAAAAATCGTAATAAACAAGACTACCCTATCATTAAAGAATAATCATCCCTGTCGTTATGAAAAAGAATAATGTGATTTAAAGCAGAGTTTTTTTCAGAACAACCAACAAACTAAACAAAACAAAATAGATTGAGCGCATAGCGACTTTGTTTCATTGCAACAATTTTAACATTTGAAAGAACTGAAAAGGTAAAGATTTTAGATGTAATAGTTTTAGAATTCGATGATCGTCTAAATGAGTTTTCAAACCACACCATTCATTATAGTCACACCCATAAGACTAAGAAGAGTAGGGTTATTCTAATCTAAGCCATCATCACATACTTTGTAACGATAAGATAAAAATCACTACACTTAAAGGAGATGTCTTCAGCTGGTCACCCCACCGCGACCCGGGCGGTCGATACTAGCACAACAGGTTAGCTTGCGTGCGCCGTACGTCGGGATGACTCGGACCCCAAAGGAACAGGACTCCTGGAGACCTGAATCCAGAATTTCAGCGTGGCAGCCGCCCACGGACCTTACAGAACATGCTGAGGCTGGGACCTAATGAGCTACATAAAAAGTTTTTAAACACATTGTGAACGCATTCGCGAAACGGTTCGACTGTCAGTACTTGAAACTTGAACCATTGTTATATGGTCCATGAACTGACTGCCATTTAAGTATGTTTAAATTATATTTTTTTAAGTTTTTTTTTAACTCGAAATGGATTATCATCTGATGAATAAATAAATAAATTAGGTATAAAGTTTTATTTGAGTGCATTTCAATTTACTCCACAAACGGCACTTAGCTCTGAAGTCTATTTATGATCTAACTCATTGCATTTGTATTGGATTGCAAATAAAAAAAAACCGGCCAAGTGCGAGTCGAATTCGCGCATGAAGGGTTCCGAAAATATTTTTCGCAATATATTTTAAATTTTTACAGTTTTAGTCCTGTTTAGGTAAGGGAAAATCAAAAACTTGTGATTAGTATCGTAATGAATGAATGTGATGTGCATTGCGTAAAAAAAGTGTTAGGAGGCCGGCTAGATACGGCCGTATCAAAAATTTTAGATTTTTGGCGGACATATTCCAAATGCTTTATTCTATGACGACCATTTGGATCAGCGGTAGTTAACGCTGCTTTTGAGCCATGGGTCGCGGGTTCGATCCCCGCACAGTACAAATATTTGTGTGCATGGAAATGTCTGTTTGTACTGGTCTGGGTGTTTTCTATGTATTATAAGTATGTATTTTCTTAATCACCACGCTTGCCAAATGCGGGTTGGTGATCACAAACCCGAGCAACGTTCGAAAATTCGAAACTTTTTTTTTGTTGCCATCCCGGGAATCGAACCTGGGACCCCGAGATAATGGCCCGGTATTTAAACCACTAGATCAACGGGGCTTGTATTCGGGTGGTTAAAAACACAATAGAAATTAAACTTCATTAGACGACCATTTGAATCAGCGGTAGTAAACGCTCACTTCTTCTGTGCCATGGGTCGCGGGTTCGATCCCCGCACAGTACAAATATTTGTGTGCATGAACATGTCTGTTTGTACTGGTCTGGGTGTTTTCTATATATTATAAGTATGTATTTACAAAAAAAAGTATATAAGTAAGTTTATCGGTTGTCTAGTACCCCATACGACAGGGTACTCAATAGTAGCTTAATTTGGGACTAGATGGCTCTGTGTGGCCCAGTGAGGCAAGTCCTAAATATTCTATATATCTCAGATTAATCTGTGCTTAATCCCTCAACCCCCAGGAGGCACGCACGTGCCACGATAACAATTGATTTCAATTGTGTCTGGAATAACTCACGATCGAGGGATTAAGCAGACGATCAGTTAAGGATATTCACCAGGTTGTCGGTCTACCTGGTGTGGGCCTACCCTCAGATCGTCATCCACCACTCGATCAAGGACGTCTACAAATATATAAATAGCGCGGATTTGACAGCCCCTAAGAAGGGTCACTGTAAGTGACACATGACGGGATTAATCACGAAACAATAGCACATTTCAGAACAATGGCGCACTCCCTTCTCTATACCTATATACAATCACTAATAGACACATAGATAGGTTAATACTCATTACTGTATGTTATATAATATAATGTAACACAGGAAATACATTTAGCACGATTTGAACCTTGGGGGCCGTGTTGTGGACGGCAGTGCCGCGTAGTGTCAGCAAATAGATAGACAACACCAATCTCAATTTTTTATGGGTGTCGTGATACGCAACTTAAGGCTAAGTAGTCCAGTGGAGGCAGGGTTTTTGAGTTTTTAAACTCATCTGAGACATATAAAACAGCTTTTTAGTCTAGTGGTAATAGTTATCAGTATAACTTCAGATTTTAGTCTAGTCGTAATAGTTATCAGTTACAAGATTTAATGAACTTGATTCGATAAAAAAAAAACACAAACTTCACCTTTCTGTAATGTTTTTTCAATATTAAACTACGGACATTCTGAATAACATTTTTAGACGAATTCGCTGAGTTTAATTTCATGAAATGATATTCTTAATTACTATTTATATTTAAGACATGCCTCACTGGGCTACACAGAGCCATCTAGTCCCAAATTAAGCTACTATTAAGTACCCTGTCGTATGGGGTACTAGACAACCGATAAACTTACTATTTTTTGTAAATACATACTTAAAATACATAGAAAACACCCAGACCAGTACAAACAGACATGTTCATGCACACAAATATTTGTACTATGCGGGGATCGAACCCGTTACCCATGGGTCAGAAGCAGCGTTTACTACCGCTGATCCAAATGGTCGTCAAATACTATAAACATTCTTTTATTTAAATTTAAAAAAATTAACTTTTACAGTAAAACTTATAACGTCATTTTACATTTAACACGATTTTTAAGACATAAAATCTTGTTTTTTTACATTTAATCTATTTATTGGTTTTTAGTTTTTTTATTTATTCTTAGCATGCCCTTTTATTTAATACCCATATTGTAGAATTGCTTTAAAAATAATTGGTCTGCATCTAGGGTATGCCGCCATGTTGGATTTAGAATGACGTCACACAGTTAATTATGCATTGTCATCCAAAATGAACGTGTATAGATTTCAGCTCAATCGATTAAAGACAAACTGCAACTGCATTGCAATATTTCACGAGAACATACTTACATAGGTACATACGTACATTGCAAGTTAAATGAAGAACAGACGTAGGTACTTACATTTTAGAATATGCACGATATGCCCTAGAACGCGACACCTAACCTATACCTAACCGAGTACGCGATACTACAGAATTCCATACGGACACAATAAGTTGACGAAGTCGCGAAAAAAACGTATAACGCAAATAACTATAGTACGGTACTCGATCATTTTATATCCAATATTATATATCAAAATAGCTTCAGTCCAATGATTAAGAAAGTCAATCAGTCACGAAATTCTTTTCATAGGTATTTCCATACAAATTCGTCCCAAATATTTTCCATTTCAAATTATTACTTGAAGTGAAACGCGAAGGCTTTATTACGACATCTAATAAACTTGGAAGATCGCAAAACGGTAAACAGACTAGGTTGGATAATCAATACTGCGCATAATATTTGGAATACTTAAAATGTTGTTAAAAAATACAAACATCGGTTTAAAACAATTTACAAACGACTAAAATTGTTTTGATTGGACCCAATAAAATGTTAATTGATTATTTGTTACTGTTGTTCAATGGCAAGTAATGCAAGTACCGGGGCAAGGTCTCGGGGTTCTAGGTTCGATCCCCGGGAGTTTCGAATTTTCGAACATTGGGTTTGTGACCACCAACCCGCATTTGGCAAGTGCGGTGTAATTATGCCTGTACCCGCCATTTGGCGTAACTTGAATTCAATGATGGAGGCCTTTGCCCTGTAGAGAGTAGAGATGTAGGCTGTTACTTTACTTTAATATTAGAGAAAAGGCGCTTCTACCCGTCTTCTTCTGGCAATAATAAGAAAGAAGAGTGGTGCCATTTTGTGACCTCACCACATGGCCCTATGTACTACTATAGCAATAAAATTGTTTATTTTAAGCAATGATATTTAAAAAGTAATAGATATGTTACATGCGCTCTCAATATGCATCCCTAAAACGTCACAATTGTGACGTATTTTCAAATCCATGAAAGAGAAAGTAATTGTTCTTTTTACGAGTATGACAAGGATAAAATAAGAATTACGCATGTGTGCAGTTGTTCGCAAGCGGCACATATATTTCAATAGTTTTGTAAGGGCATAACCTATCTATACTTTTTAAATATCATTGATTTTAAGTAATAGGTTTTATACGTCGATAGTTTGTCATTCTAGGTAAGTAGGTACCTATATTATATTTTATTTTTTTGATCTGTCAGTGCGCTGGCGCGTAGTGATAGTAGGTACCTACCTACTCGCTTTGTTGCATTTGTTCTATCTTACTTAACTGTTATTTATTTATTTTGTTTGCGTCTACACAAGTCACCTTGTCAATGAAATTGATTAATAATATTTCACATACGGCCTCATACGATGAACAGATGATGGAGTGTAGTTCATGGTTAGAGTTAGGTATAGTGAGTTTTATTGGTCGTTGCTACCTTTTTTATTTTCTCACTTGCCATTACCATCTTTAAACTTACATTTTTGTCTAGCCTCGACCTAGATCATTCCTTTGTTGAATATTTCTAGTATTTTTGTTACGTGCTGCTTTCGACTTCATGAAGGAGTAAGTAGGTGTACAGTGGGAGTCTACCTTTTGCTCATAACATTTTTATATAATCTTTAAATGGATGACTATAATTGGCCTTAAAATTATGTACAACCTTATTTGTAATCCTCTATTTACTTATGTGCTGTTGTTATCCCTAATAAATAAATATAAACCATGCATAGCTTAAACTATTAATTACCACAATTACCACATCGGTGGGACATTAATGAAAGAGGTAGAGTTCACTCGGGATCTTGGTGTGATACTAGATAAAAACTACAGTTTCATAGACATATTGAATACATCACGAGTAAAGCTTTTAAAATGCTAGGTTTTGTGGTTCGTAATTGTAAGGAACTGAGGCCTGCCACTAAAATCCTATTGTATAACGCATATGTACGTTCCATTTTAGATTACTGTAGTCCAGTGTGGTCGCCTCACTATGAGGTGCACAGCAAAGCGATTGGAACGAGTGCAAAAAAGATTTTTGTGGCATATATGTTTTCAATCTGGTCATGGCGCAAGCTAAGCGGTTGCCGTCGTACGCTGACAGGCTTTCAAGATATAAAATTCTTAACCTTAAACATAGAATATTCATGTTGAATTAAATGTTTTTATTTAAGATTGTGAGAGGTGGTCTGGACAGCCTTGGTCTCTTGGAACAGCTTAACTTTAATATACCTTTTAAAATCCCGAGACAAGGTAAATATATATACTACTAGCTGACCCGGCAAACGTTGTTTTGCCATAAAAATGATTAAATTACTAAAATGGCTATTTTATAAATTTTTAATATTTTACTACCCTACCCCTACCCTACCCCTACCCTACCCCTACCCTACCCCTACCCTACCCCTACCCTACCCCTACCCTACCCCTACCCCTACCCTACCCCTAACCTACACCTACCCTACCCCTACCCTACCCCTACCCTACCCCTACCCTACCCCTACCCTAACCCTACCCTACCCCTACCCCTACCCTACCCCTACCCTACCCCTACCCTACCCCTACCCTACCCCTACCCTACCCCTACCCCTACCCTACCCCTAACCTACCCCTAACCTACCCTACCCTACCCTACACATACCCTACCCCTACCCTACCCCCAAAAATTGTGAATCTAAACCATTCCCAGAGCTCCTTGAACACACACAAAAAATTTCATCAAAATTTGTCCAGTCGTTTAGGAGGAGTTCAGTCACATACACACGCACACAAGAAATATATATATTAAGATTTGCTGCCGAGGGATCCAGACGTGCTCCTGGCCGCTACTCAGTTATAAACAGGCTTCAGCGACAATATAATGTGCTTTAAAAGAAAATTGCTATAGACATATTAAATAACAGTCTTCTTAATTTAAAAAAAAAACAAATAGCACGCGGAACTCGGCTCATAATTTTGGTCATTGTTTAGGAATAACGTAAGTATAAATGAATAAATTAATTAATTCGTTAACTCTCACATTTGCAAGTCGTAGCAGCCTGTAACTGAATCTGCACTTAGCTATATAATATTTATCAGTATATAAACTTGAAAAATTTTGTCTTAGGCGGGACTCGAACCCGCATCTCGTTTATATACTTTATATTATATACTGATATTATAAGTGCAATTAAGTTGCTAAAATATCAAATAAAGTATATAAATGGCTGTTTCATCTTAACTGACTGTCAAACATCTGCAAAGATGTTTCTTTCGGGTGTTGGGGGTGCAAGCTCCTAACATTTGATGAAGCAACGCTGGCTCACAGCGTAAGAATATGCTTGAAAAATTCGCGCCGTGTCGCAGTGTCTCGGTGGCCTAATGGTATGGCGCCCGCCCGGCATGCGAGGAGATGCGGGTTCGAGTCCCGCCTGAGACAAAATTTTTCAAAAAATTTTTCAAGTTTATATACTGATATTATAAGTGCAATTAAGTTGCTAAAATATCAAATAAAGTATATATAATATTTAATTTAGTCTTGACTGTAATATTAGTGTAAGATTTGTTGGATGCCCTTATTAAATAAATAAATGTAAAAGTTAAATTTCCTTGCACAGTGACAGGCTACAAACTGGGGTATCTTAACGTAGTTCACATAAGAGCTAGTTTGCAACAAAAATTTTCGAGCCACAGCCCTTATTTTAAAAACAATGGTATTTGACAATCGCGCAAGATCTCTCGGATTACCCAATTTAGTCGCGCCACCGCGGAATACAAAGTGTAACCATTTTGAATCTCTGCGTTTTCATCACGAAATGTAAATTATCCCTATTCAAGTACATTTTTTAACTTTACTGGGACTGTTGTTCCATAGTAAGTAGGTCAACTCCTTTTTGAAGGTTTTAGCATACAAATATAAGAACTAAATGACTTGGCACATGTTCTTTTATCGTAAATATAAGGGGATAGTGGTAGAAGAGTTTTTTGAATTGATAAATGTCACGTGTTTAATACTTTTTATCCTTTTTCACTCGAAGACAAATCTAAAAACACAAATATCTTTAAAATCGGTCCAGCATGTTTCGATTTATAAGTAAAACTTTTTATGAAAAACTAGCTGTTGCCCGCGACTTCGTCCGCGTCAATTTCTGTTATTATGAACGCGATTATTTTTGCAACATTTTTCACCGATGCTTCGCTCCTATTGGTCGCAGCGTGATGTTATATAGCCTAAAGCCTTCCTCGATAAATGGACTATCTAACACAAAAAGAATTTTTCAAATCGAACCAGTACTTCCGGAGATTAGCGCGTTCAAACAAACAAACAAACAAACAAACAAACAAACAAACAAACAAACAAACTCTTCAGCTTTATAATATTAGTATAGATTTAAGACTTTCAAACTTTAATATTCGAAATTTTAACGTCGTAAATTTTGGTCGTATGCTAAATCTTAATCAGATTTACACACACGCTATGTATTCGTTTTGTTTATCATAACTTTATTTTATCTAAAATTGGCAGACATTCCTCATTAAGACTTCGGTACCAGTTTAAGGCAGCGAATATAAAAAAAAAATTAAAGGGCAAAAAGCAACAACGAACAATTATCAAGAAAACCCCTAAATAATGATTGCGAAAAGCTCAAAAGCTCTTGAACGTATACATATTTACGTGTTTACCTCAATACATCATAGGTATCACATAATAAGGCTTTGTTTATCAAATATTTTGTTTTGGCGCTGGATCCCGGATCCTGGGACCGATCGTTGTGGATATCCTTCGGGGAGGCCTTTGTACAGTAGTGGTCGTCGCTTGACTGAGCTAGTAACGATGATTGGCCCAGAGGACTGACAATTAATGCTGAATAGCATATTAATGACGACGCCCCGTTGGTCTAGTGGTTTAAATACCCGGGCAAGATCTCGGGGTCCCAGGTTCGATCCCCGGGTCGGGCAACAAATAGTTTCGAATTTTCGAACGTTGCATTTGGCAAGCGTGGCGATTATGCCAGTTCCTATCATTGCAGTGGTAACTTGAATTCAATGATGGAGGCCTTTTCCCTGCAGTGGGATGATTATAGGCTGTTACTTTTAGCATATTAATTGTTCTTATAATTTTTTCTAAAAAAAAAACCAGCTGGAATCGTTATTATATTTCCTAATAAAAGTAGCATGTGTGCAAGGTTCGTTTAGTCGTTCTAGTGTGATTGAGCAACAAACTTAAAACAGGTAAAATTAGTAAGTTCAATTTAGTTTTAAAGCAGTAAACAATGTACTTTTCATGTATCTTAATTGAACCTCCTTCATTTATTGTCGATTTACAAAATACAAACGTTAAACAACCTACCACTCCTGGCATGTCGTACTGTTATCCAATGCCTTAGAAAGTTATCCAGCATTTCGTTTGGAAGGAACAATTTATTTATAAGTTGTGTTTTCCAATGGGATTTGTTTTATTTATTCCGCAGTAAAGTGTCCTGTAGAGTGGCACAGGTCAAAAAAGGGAGACGTCAAATGTCGATTCTAAGTGATGTGAAAATAGAAGGCCGAAACATGGCCGGACCGATATTTTTATTTAAATACGTGTAGTGCGTTCTATAGTGTTACAATCAATTGATACTTCATGGTAACTAATATTTGAACGTACAGCATATTTATTAAACTAATCTCATTGGAAAACATAACTTATAAATAAATTTCCTTCCAAACTACGACATTACGACGTAGGGGAGCGGGGGGCACGTTGTTACAGGGGTAAGAAGTTACACGCGTTTTTTACCGGGATTTTAAAGTCTTTGATGGACATAATTGTACTCATTCGTAATCGTGCATTAAATAAAAATGATCAGTGACCCACCAAGCGCTGAGCTGCTAGGTTGTGCACATGTGTCCCGATTTCAACCAAGTAAGTTAAAAAATCCTTCACGAAATTTTTGATTCCTGATGTGTATATTTTTTATTTTGCCTTAATGTTTAACCTCGAACGTTCATAATATATCTTACTTTAATTTACAATATTGTTTTATTCTACTATCGATATCCATTAATAATGACATCAATTTATATTAAAAAACGTGTCATGGGGCAAGTAGTTACAATTTTTTGGGGTAAGTTGTTACATATAACAACTTAATACAACTTACCTTTCTTTATCTTCTATAATATAAGTGCCTTAAAGATGTTAGAATCCAAAGTATTTTAGTTTGCCAAAAGTTTATTAAAATAACTAATTAGACCTACATTTTATGAGTTGTTACATCTGATTCAAAGTGACATAAAACATAAAGATAAGATTTCGGTATGCGAGTGTACAAAATGGCGGCCACACTGCTCTCCGCGGCGAAATCGTTGCGCGTCCGCAACGTATTCGCTGCGCACACGCGGCGTGTTCGCTGCGTGGACGCTCCGCTTTAAAAACGCTTGTAATCCGCCAGTGTGGCATGGCCCTAAGTACTACGTACATAAGTGATTGATTAATGTGGCAATCTCAATTTGATTTTAGAAATTGGTATTCGACATTACTGTAAAGTTTATAATTTACAACACAATCATATCACACTCATATCATACATATACAGGGTGAAATTTACACAACCTTCCAAATTTTAATATAGCAATCTACGAGACAAAAAACAAATGACGTTTTTTCTTTTGGTATAGCCCAGTAAAAAAATTTCAAGATAAAGCACTTAGAAAATGTCCGCCAAAACGGCCTCAGACAACACTTTTTTTACGCGATGCGCATCTCATTAATTAATTACGATACTATTCATAAGTTTTTTATTTTCCCTTCATACCTTAACAGGTTTAGGACCGTAAAAATTGAAAACTGTTGCGAAAAATATTTTCGGGTTAAAACTTGATTTACATTTTTTACTTCTTATAGATATATACGATACTGAACGCTTTTAAAATTTTTTGAATTTTCGTAATATCAATTCTTATATCGCAGTCCCAAAGCGAGAAGATAATGCCAAAAAGACAATCAAAAATATCTACTAGTGTATTGTCTTAGTAAGCATAATAAATATGTTTTTTTTAACACACCAATGAGAGTTTAATGAAAATGAGCTTAGAATACAACAGAATTAAATTAAATGAATAATATAGACAAAAAAAAAAGATTTTGGACCTAGTAGTAGCACTATGTTTAGATCCTAGATACTGATTAATCCTAAATTAAACTTGTAAGTAGTAACGACCACAGTCATCCCACTTCAAGGCAAGGGCCTCTATATTTGAATTCGGCACATCAACTTTGTGTACAGGCACAATCATCACGCAAGCCAAATGCGGGTTAGTGATCACCGAGCAATGTTCGAAAATACGAAACATTTGTAGCCCGGCCAACCCCGAGAACTTGGTTCTATCAACTACTAGACCATTGGGGCGTTCAAGTTCTAAGTAAGTGATACGTCAGATTTATCTGGATTGATCGTTGCCAAAGTGCCGAAACAGAACATGATCACATCCCTATTAGAACGTGTTTCGTGCTCTTGCAATGCAACGATATTGCCATGTTTACTCTCGAGATTGCAGCGTGTCAGATGACCTTAACAAAGTTAATAGATTCATCTGGAAATCTTTGTATCACTCATATTGAAGGAAAGCATATGAAATCAAAATGTTGGAACAACCATAATTCTACATTGTTATCATCATGCCTTTTTCATTTCATACTATTTATTTTTGCAACATTTTTAATTAATGCTTTGCTCCTATTGGTCACAGCGTGATGCTATATAGCCCAAAGCCTTTCCCGATAAATGGACTATCCAACATAAAAATATTTTTTGAATTGGAAACAGTACTTCCTGAGATTAGCACGTTCAAACAAACAAACAAACTCTTCAGCTTTATACTAGTAATATCGGTATAGATATCTTAAATTAAAAATATTCTGAAAAGGAAATCTCATCAAAATAATGGTAATTGTCAGTCTTTTCTTTGAATGAATGTATAAATAGCCTACAAACATGTTTGACTCATAATATTACCCACATGAAATTCGGATATGAAAGGACATGAGTCAAGCTCTCATATAATTATGTTTGTTGCAAACAGTCGTTCATTTGGATCAGCGGTAGTTAACGCTGCTTCTGAGCCATGGGTCGCAGGTTTGATCCCCGCACAGTACAAATATTTGTGTGCATGAACATGTCTGTTTGTACTGGTCTGGGTGTTTTCTATGTATTATAAGTATGTATTAACAAAAAAAAAAAATATATATATATATATAAGTAAGTTTATCGGTTGTCTAGTACCCCATACGACAGGGTACTTAATAGTACCTTAATTTGGGACTAGATGGCTCTGTGTGGCCCAGTGTGGCATGTCTTAAATATTTATTTATTTATTTTATTTATTTGGTACTAAATTATTTTAATTCCTTTTTTAATAGTAGTTAATGAAATAAGGTAATACTAATATGAATAGCTTGTCAATATAGTCTAGTTACATTTTCAAATTAAATAAGACTATAGTACGAGTATAAGTGGGTTGGGATATATTTCATAAAAAAAATATTTATGATTAATTTGTTGGAAAAAATATCAGTTCATCAAGTTTCACCTTTTTTTTTAATTGTGAAAGAAAAACGTGGAAATTTAATTTTCATATCATTATAATCCTTATTTTCCAGACTTTACGTAGTTATTTTTTCTTTTCGATAATTTAACTTAGTTTTTTTGCAATAATTATTTTAGTTTTACGGAAAAGCGCTCCGCGATTTCTCCCGCGGGTCAAATTCTACCCGGGACGTACAAGACCTAAAGGGGCGTGGCCTATTGGACATACCAGTGGTTATCTGTAGAATTGTTTAGGCATGAAAGTTCAACAAACAGACAGAAAGTAACTCTTACTTTTGCATTTATAATATTAGCACAGATAATATAATACTAGTTAGTATTAGTAATGATTGGTTCAGTTTTGATGCTACAGATATAAGTGTTGACTCTTAACATCACATCCCTATCAAAAACAAGCACTTAACATTGATTTCACGCACAATGGCACTAAATTAGAACACGTTAGCACTTTTAAGTTACTAGGTCTAGAAATAGATACACATTTAAACTGGAAAGCGCACATCCAAAAGATAAAATCTAAATTATCAAGCTACGCGTATGCACTTTACGAGGTTAAAAAAAGTACTGACCTTGATGCGGCACTAACTACCTACTACGCCTATGCAAACGCGTGGCTTAACTATGGCATCATTCTATGGGGAAATAGCACCGATGCAGCCAGCCTTTTTATTTTGCAAAAAAAGCTAATTAGAATTCTCGCCTACACAAAACAGACAGAAAGTTGCAAACCATATTTTAGAAAATTTAACATACTTCCCCTTCCATGTATGTACATCTTGGAAATATGTAAATTCGTCCGAAAACATCCCGAATTTTATACAAAGCGATCGGATTTACCCTCGAACCATTCATTGAGAAGTGTTCGTAAGAACAAATTAATGTTACCGCCTGCCCATCTAAAGCTTCATTCATCAAGCCCACTATTCATGTCTATAAAAATTTACAATAAACTACCGGAATTTATAAAAGAAGAATCAAATAAAATTAAATATTCAAAATCAATAAAATCTATTCTTTTAAATAACTGCTACTATACAATAAATGAATACCTAAATGACAAAAATCTAATAAAATTAAAAAAATAATAATCAAATTAATTAATACAATGGCCACAAATATAACAATTTATTTCATTTATGTCAAATTCAAATTTATAAAAATGTTTAATAAGTAATACAATCTAATAAAAATATGAGATTAGCTGTTATTTTAATATAAATTTAATCGATATCTATAAATTGAATATAAAGTCAATTTTAGATAGTATTATACACTTATTATTTGTTATTTTGTACTGAAATATCATGTAATTATGGCGTCATCCTCTCTGTCTACTACTAATTGTATTGTTGTGCCCGAACAGGGTCTATAATGAACTGTTTTTATCATATTTTATAACATCCTTGTAACATTATAGAACGCAATAAAATATTTGAATTTGAATTTAACCAAAAAATATACCCTTTTTTATTTTATACTACTTAGCTGTCAAAAATTATTGTACACACATAGAATATTAATTACGAACGTCATATTAAATTCAACATTGTTTTTGTACATAAAAGCTTTTTTAATAATAATATACTTAAAAGCTATTGCCTCAGACTTCGTACGAATACCTACATATAATTTTGAATTGGAATCTATCCATCCACCGGAGCTGTTTTTTTTTTCGGGATAATAATATCCCACTTATATGCTATTTCACCCTGTGTTATGTATTCTGAATGCCAATTTACTCGGGAATTTTGCACATGCCGGGCGCGGCATGCGAGGAGATGCGGATTCGAGTCCCGACTGAGACATAATTTTTCAAGTTTAAATACTAATATTATAATTGCAATTAAATTGCTAAAATATCATAATAAAGTATGCCCATTTCCATTTAGTCGTTCTGGCGTGCTAGTCTGATAGATTGGTCAAACAAAACGACCGTTAGTCAAAACTATCATCTAAAAAACAAATAAAGGAAATACTTCATTTCTAACAACTTTCACGAGCACTCCAGAAAACAACGCCGATGTACGAGTACCCTAATCTCTTTACTTATACGACATCTACTCCACCTATCTCACCAGAACAGGTCTCTAGGGAGCCGTGGTAGAGGCACAGTACGGGCATGGCAGTAGGTTGACTCCGTCACATCTTCGTGACAAAGTTTATGGCATGTCGATTTTTTTTGGCAACAAATGCTCCGACAATAATACAGCTGTTCAAGCAGAAGCTGGAGTTCAGGTAACCAGTATAACCTCACCTGGTAGTGTTGTCGTTACATTATACGACCTGAGTCCGGATTCTGTATAATTAATTTCATACGATGTCCAATCGGTCAGAGTACTGTTATTTAATAACCCTGTTACAAATCAGTTAATGTTAGGTCCATTACATATACCTACTTAGTTTGTTTTTAACAAATTAACTGGACATATTTTTCTACTGCTCAAACAGTCGAAATTTTTAAGCTATTGCATAGCTTCTATCGCGGGCCTTGAGTGTAGGGACCGAATCCAGAAATTCCGTAACGAAAATAACCTAACACCCCCCACTCCAACCGGCACAGCGGTGATACTTTTTAGTTTTATAATTGCATAAGTTGATAAAAAATGCTATGCAATAGCTTTACCGCGGCAGTCTCCGAGTGCCACACGTCTTTTTTTTGTTTATGTTTGTAAGTGACAGGCCGGTAATAATGAAAGTCAAATACTTGTCAGTGATTATTACTTATGGAACTGAAACGTGGTCGCTTTATATGGCTCAAAGTTGCGAAGCAGGCAAGAGCGATGCTTGGTATTTCCCTACGCGGTAGAATAAAAAATTAGGAAATACGTACTAAAACTTAAATGATTGACTGAAGTGGCAGTAAGTAGGTCATTGCAGTATTTGAGCGGAAACGGTTTGAATGGAAACCATGCTCTTACCAATGGATCAGCGGTAGTTAACGCTGCTTCTGAGCCATGGGTCGCGGGTTCGATCCCCGCACAGTACAAATATTTGTGTGCATGAACATGTCTGTTTGTACTGGTCTGGGTGTTTTCTATGTATTATAAGTATGTATTTACAAAAAAAAAAAAAGTATATAAGTAAGTTTATCGGTTGTCTAGTACCCCATACGACAGGGTACTTAATAGTACCTTAATTTGGGACTAGATGGCTCTGTGTGGCCCAGTGTGGCATGTCTTAAATATTTATTATTATTAATGATTTGAGGATACGCCTCTCACTTGGTGCACCGGTGATCAGGTAAAGCCGATGAATGCGGTTGGCGCGTAACTCCGATTGCGTGAAGATTCTCAGGGGCATCTGCCCCTTTTTTACTTTGTACATGTATATTATCTAATAATATACATGTACAAAGTAAAAAAAAAAGTGCCTTGATCGACACATTTCTGACCTCAAAATGGATATAATACCCATAAATTACAATATTTTTGATCTACTGAGTACATTTTTAGTGTGGCAGTATAATATAACTTTTACGTACGGTCACATATACCATTACGCGTAATATTATGTAGACGCTTTATGTTACAAATCAATTTGAGCTGTGAAATAACCGGAAATATTTTTAGGTGATTTTCCGCATAATTTTATGTCACTCTTTCGATGGCAGATTGTTGTTCATGTGGAGATTGCCGTTTGATTCTGGTCCGGTGAAGTTTTTTAGTTTTGTGGAAACTAAATCGACTTTGTATTTTATGCATAGACATAACTGTATTCATACATTTAGAAGTATAAATTTATTTATTTTTAAGCAGAATAAGTATTTCATTTTGATGTGGCGTGATAAGGCGTGGTTGGAAAAGGGCATTTTTTAAATTCTTAACTTTCCAACGATTTTAATATTCAGTATCCTATTCCCGACGAAATACTGCAAATTCAAAAACACAAAAATCATAGAAATCGGTCCAGCCTTTCTCGAGTTATAAGTGATGTAACTTACACGACTTTCTTTTATATAATAAGATAGATGTGAGAATGTATAGGAAAGAAATGGTTAGTTTTAAGAGAACTGTTACAGAAATGAACTGCAGGATACAGGTCCCTCCAAAACATGGCATTTGCCATAATCTCTACGCTTATCAAGCGGGTTGGCGAACGCAGTTTTTCCACTAGTTGAGAAAAGATTGTATTTCTCTTCCTGTATTCATAGGAAGACAAGAGGATAGGTGCTTTTTTATTGATTTTTTTATGTTAGCACCACAGGACACAAATTAAAAAAAAACTAATAATAGACAGTTTATAAATGTTATTTCTTTCATATTTTCGTCACTTCTTTCCGGCTCTAGAACAGGGCGATGAAGAATTTGAGTCAGCAGACAGACTGAAGGTATCATCTCTCCTTCTTTCTGAACAGAGCCGTGAACTTGCCGACCTCGTATGTCGGCATGAACGGGAGGTAGCTGGTCCATTTCCACCTGAAACGATCGAGAAATTTCCTTTAAGTAACCAATCACAATACACTTCAAATTATTGCATTTTATTCTAGTTAATTTTTTTTATTTTTTGTAATTTTTTCTACATATAAATACGAGAATCAAACCCGGGACCAAAGAGCCGGCGACACCCTGAAAACCGGTGTGTACGCCACTAACGGCCGGTTCCAATAACCTATCTATCTTCAGTTTTGGCATATCGGAGGTAGGAAACAGTTCCTATCTCTGTTTTTGCCGTCCAGAGAAACAAAGACAGAAGTTGTTTTCTATCTCCGATATACCAAAACTGAAGATAGATAGGTTATTGGAAATGGCCGTAAGGATGTCATCGAACGATAGATAACATGCTCACTAAACGCATGCTGTGTATTTTAGAAAGTAAGTATAAAATTCCATTTAATTCCGTTTAAAAGTTGTCTGGTAGAGGTCGCTACAAGCGATAAGACCGCCTAAATTGTACAATGCTGTGTCTTCTTATGTCTTATTTGCCGGCCCACGTCAGACTTTTTATAGGACCGATAATCGGGCCGATTTTTCTATAGTAGGCAGCAGCATACACAATCATGACCGATGTTTTGTAGGACGTGTGCGTTGCTCCATTGCTATCAGGTTCTATTTTTCTAATACAAAAAAATCGGTCACCGACTATCGGACGTGGGCGAGCAGCCTCAGACTTATTTTTTAATTTGTTTTGGTGTGCAATAAAGAGTATCTATCTATCTATCTACCTATTCCCTTTGTGAACCAAATCTTATATGTACTATATAGTTTGTATGGATGTTTGTAACTCAATCAAGCCAGGCTAAACAGATCTGGTTGTAATTTGGCACAGAGATATAATAATAGTCTTGAATGGCACATAACGCTACTTTGAATCTCTGAAAAATACTTGTTTCCAGTAATATAAACATTATGTTTGTTTTTCATATTGAAAGACATCGACATTATTTTTCGCATTGCGGTAATTTAGTTGTCAGGGTGTAAAATGGGCTACATTTATTGAAGGAAGCAGTGCAGGATTTACACATTTGCCACCCCAAAGCTATAAATTTATTGCGGACCCTACTGACCTCGAAAATTAGATAGGTACACTGTTCACAATTACGTTAATTCCATTTTTTTACATCTTTTTTGGTACATTTTTGAGCTAAAAAACAAAGCTTTGTTTTTACTGCTGTAATTATATATTTTTCAGGCCTATTTTGACGCCCTAAGCTTCAGCTTTTTCAGCTTCTATGGTAGATCAACAACATCAAGAAAGTCAGGGTTAACATCTAAGCACGGTATAACAAAAGAGGCTTACCTGCGTATCAAACTCATTCCAATCGGGAAATCATAGGTGTCTCCTTCCGAAGGCTCTGCGGAAGTTTCTAGCGCCATCTGCTGCGCCCACGCAGCCAAACCTCGTTCTTCAACAGTGCCTGATAAACACAAAGGATTAAAATCAGTAAAGTCACGGCATAATCATCCCACTACAGGACAAAGGCCTCGATCATTGAATTCAAGTTACCACAGCAATGATGGGTACAGGCATAATCACCACGCTTGCATGCGGGTTGGTTTTCACAAAACCGAGCAATGTTTGAAAGTTCGAATCTTTTGTTGCCCGACCCGGGGATCGAATCTAGGACCCCGAGAGCTTGGCCCGGTACTGAAACCACTAGACGAAGACGTTTATATTGCAATATGTGTTAACATGAAATTCACTTTTCTTAATAACACCCACATTGTACACCCAGCTTTGGGCGTGGATTGGCTGTGAATGAGATGATGTTAAGTCAACCATTTTACTACTTATAACTTTTTGCCCGCGGGAACTTGTTATATTGCGCGAGAGGGAGTTGAACCTGTGTCTAGTAGTGTCCCGGTGGCTTAATGGTATAGCGCCTGCCCGGCATGCGAGGAGATGCGGGTTCGAGTCCCGTCTGAGGCAAAATTTTTCAAGTTTATATACTAACCTAATCTTTTTTTAGGTCTAATACATCTTGGTATCAAATTTCATCAAAATCGGTTCAGTATATCGTATATTGGCACCACACGACAACAACATACCTGGTATCAAATTGTCCATCAAACACCCAACCACTCCTCCAACTAATATAGACGTAGACAGCAGCACTTGCAGTACTGCATCCAAAGCCTCTACTCCAGTCTGGATGACTCCAGGATGGGCGGCCATCCAGCGGGTCAGCACCAAGGGGAAGAACAGACTGAAGCCAATGATGTACAGGTTACGAGAACTGTTGAGGTCCACATATTGAAGGGCGGAGAGGCCTGGTGGAAAGGCATACAAGAAAAGTCTTTCAACGGATAAAAAACATTATCTGATAGAATTTTCTACCTGACTCAATCTGTTTCTTTTACAAAAAATAAGGAGTAAACATTTCCTTATTATCAGCAGCAAAAATTGTAGCGATCTCTTTGGAACAACGACAGTAATGAAAAAATATTATTATTATGTCATCTGGTAGAATGTAGTAAAAAGTACTTCAAGTAACGGGCCCATAATGATTCCACTGCAGGGCAAAGGCCTTCATCGTTGAATTCAAGTTACCACAACAATGATGGGTACAGGCATAACCACCACGCTTGCTAAATGCGAGTCGGTGATCATAAACCCGCCCGAGCAATGTTCGAAAATTCGAAACATTTTTTGCCCGACCTGGAGTTCGAAACCGGGACTCTAGATCTTGCCCACCACGGGTCAAATGTAGATTGTTCTCTAATTAAAAAAAAAAATTCTCGTGTTATTTTTATTGTAAATACCTTTATTCTTTTGAGTTTAATGCATTTTTAATACGTTGTAGTTAATTCTACGCAAATCTTATATGTGGCCGAAGGCAGAGATCATGCCAAACATAACGCAGAAGAGACCCCCGATGATGGGCTGCGGGATGATGATGAACACCGCGCCCAGCTTGCCCACCACACCCTGGAGCACCATCAGGCCGGCCGCCCACTGCACCACGCGGCGGGATACCCCCATGGACTTACCGAAGGCAGAGATCATGCCAAACATAACGCAGAAGAGACCCCCGATGATGGGCTGCGGGATGATGATGAACACCGCGCCCAGCTTGCCCACCACACCCTGGAGCACCATCAGGCCGGCCGCCCACTGCACCACGCGGCGGGATACCCCCATGGACTTACCGAAGGCAGAGATCATGCCAAACATAACGCAGAAGAGACCCCCGATGATGGGCTGCGGGATGATGATGAACACCGCGCCCAGCTTGCCCACCACACCCTGGAGCACCATCAGGCCGGCCGCCCACTGCACCACGCGGCGGGACCCCACCTAAAGACAAGACACCATAAAAGAATACAGCTGATTAAAACTTCAGCAGAGTTAATTAATACTGGGTTTATTATACCATAGTACCTTAGTTTTTATGAGTTACCAATGTTTCGACTCTGCTGCAAGCGCCATGATTACGGAAGAACATTTTTTTTCGAAACTCATGAAAACCAAGTTACATGGTAAAAACCCCGAATCAATTAACTCTAAAAATACAGCTTCCTAAATGCACTTCAAAGAACATTTTTCTTCGATCGCAAATATTACGAGTATAACAGTTTGCTTCTTCTGTTGTATCAGTCCCAATATTGCTAGACCAACTCAAACCAAAACCGTAAGCTTGAAGGTAAGCACAAATACTCCAAACATCATTATCACCTCAACCAAATGCCTACAGCTGCACATATGTCTCCTCTCTAATGACCTCCACGACGAACGGTACCACGCCTTCAGCGGCTTCCTGATACCCTCACCAGATCGTTCGGCCCATATGGTGGGGGGCCTACCCACAGATCGTCGTAAAGTTTGTCTCTTATCTACAATCGATACCTAACAACACTTTGCAAGTAGCTGTCTCTTAAGATTTTATAGAGTGTCTTCTAATAACAATAACAATAGGTTAGGAATCAGATTCATAAAGGAGATGTCCCATAATAGGCCCAGACATTGTACACCATTTTCAAAAATCAAGAAAAAAATACTGTTTCTGGGAAAAATACATATAAATTTATTTAACGTATAATTTAGTGGTTCAAAAATAAATAAGATCGAATAATTTATCAAACTCCATTAGGCATTCCAAAATGGCGTCAATCTAAAAAAACTTTAAATGTCAGTAGCTGTCAGATACCCCTTGTCACTTTGGCATAATCATTCACTTCAAGTTTTTGTTCTGCTTGTCGCGCTTTTATTGTAGTTCATTATAACGATCTCTTTTTCGTTTTCTGTATTTAGTATTGATCGACACATTACTTTCATAATGTTTGTTGTTACTACAGTAAGCGATGGCACTCGACTCCTAGCTGCGCGATTTTGAAACTGACAGACGTCATCATAATGTCATCTTCCGCCATGATTGTTTTGTTGTTTTGTATTGCTATTTGCTTACTTATCTCTTTATTTGAACCACTTAACGAAGCCATTTTAAAAGAATTGGATAATAACAAAATCTTGTAGGTGTATTGGTCTATCTTTTGGTGGGGTGTACAGGTTCTGGGCCTGGCCTCCATACAATTTGGGACATCTCCTTTGAAGGTATTTATTTCGAAGTCAAAACACCCGCTTTTATAAAAACTGTCAAAAGATGGCGTAGAAGGATTTTGAATCGCGCTGGTATTTGGATTTTTTGTTACGACAAGATTTGGATAACATTTTATTTAATATATGTAAACTCTTTTGCATGTATAATAAAAACATTTTATCTAATTTAAATGTAATCCCATTCCCAAAAACGTAGTACTAAAAAACTTCAAAAATGCTATGGAACATAAATGATTCAACTGCAAATCAAATTTATTTTTAAACATTGTGACTAGGGTACCTGATATAGATTGATTGACATATAAAGGAACTTCACATGGATTGACAGTTTTAACAGAATATTGGTCAATTAAGGCGTTCATTCAAATAAAACTTTTGCAATATCTGAACATTCTTCATACACATTCCCCCCTAGTAACATCCACTGAAGCTCGCTCTGATCTCATATCAAATTCAGTACCTACGAAAGTATGCCAGTATACTCGGTGTCGTGGGAATCTCAAGTTACTGAAGGCATTCCTCTATATTATATGTGCATACATTTCACGCCACCACGTTTAAATCATTTTGTTCAAATCTTAAATGGGACTTCATGAAATATGAAAGTTACGATTGCTATTTATGATATGTCTACATTCTAATTGCCAAAGCGTCCCAATAATTTTTGAATTGACTAAATAATCGCATCATCTTATACTGCCCAGTACAGAGCAATGATTTAGACTGCGTTTGCGGATAAAATATGGCCTAGTTAGACCCTTGAGGTGGTTTCAGACTATGCTATAATAAATGGCTTATAGCATATGGTTCATAGCACAACAATATCGCGCACCATACATTATTATGAATACGTTCACACTTGGCTGTACCCACCCAATATTAGGTAAGTTAGTACATAAGGTCTTTATTTGCTATACTATAAAGCACAATAGTATAGCTTAGTCTGAAAAGAGCTATTTACCCCTAAACTACCGGTAGGCAAAAAAAAACCCTTTCAATGTAAAAAATATATATTTATGTCACGAAAACCAAATAGATTTCTTGACTAAAAAGAAGCCTATATGGTATTTCAGTGTATTGTCTATCTCCTTGCCAAAATTCACTCCTATCCGTTAGGCTGTTTCAGCTTGATTGGAGTTGCTTAACTAAGGCCCAGCTTTAAAAAACATAGTATATGCAAAGTTTTGTATATATCATGTTTCTTTTACAGGTAAAGTGTCGAAGTTACTGCAGTACCAAATATGGTAACTCACGTTAAACTAAACCTAATTTTGTTTAAAAAATACTTTAAGTGTGTCAGCTTCTCTTTTTATACAAATTTAGGAATTAATTTAAACATTTAAATATTATTAACAAAACAATTAATGTGCTCTCATTATACTTTAAAGTTATATCGTTTCAACTTATAATACTTTAAAGTGTATTATTAAGCTGGGACTGATAGGTGAATTTCATTTTGAACATAATCTTATACAAAAAAGACTCCTTAATGAATGTCATTCTATACAAACTTTCGCATTTATAATATAAGATAGTACGGTTAACAGACCTTAGTTACTCCAATGGCGCCGACATTTTCCCCAAAGGTGTTGGTCCCATTGCCGGAGCCCCAGAGACCAGCCAGTATAGTGCCGAGCCCTTCCGTGCCTAAGCCGCGGTTGATGGCGTGGAGGGGGGGTGGTGGGGCGGCTAAGAAAAGCCAATTAATGTTTTTAAACTGTTCATAAGCAAATAAATTGATAAAGTACATTGAAAAAATGTTGAAGATGCTGGAGAACATTGATGAAACACCACTAGCTCACAGGGTTGAACATTAAATAAATTTGTGGACACACGAAATGTCTGGTTAACTCAATGGTTAGAGCATTCACTCGGAAATTGGAAGGTTGTGGATTCGAGTCCCATCTTCAGCAGTCGAAAAAATGTTATGTAAGCAATTATATTTTCAATGAGTTATGTTTTTCTAGGTCGTATTGGCAATAGTTTTTCAGCCTAGAATACTAACCACACATCCTGGCCGTGGTTGGATAGTAGCTTATAGACTCCACAGTGCAGGCCAGAACTCCCGCTAGCATTCCCAGAACACCCGCCACGCTGACTGTCGGTGCTCCCCATTGCCCTGTAAAAGTTCATGATTTTCTGAAAATTTCTATAGGAGAGTGTATTCAACATCGAAATGTGCTTCAAACATGTTGTATTGCTCGGGTTTGTGATCATCAAGCCGCATGTAACAAGCTTGGTCATTATGCCTCACCTCATCATTGCTGTGGTAACTTGAATTTAGAGATGGAGGCCTTGCAACGATAGTAAGTATGGTCGACTTACTATCGGTGCTTCGCGATCAGCGATCAGCTCCCTCCTGCAGCTCGCATATTCGTTCTTTGTCAGAAAAGTCAGGAAAAATTCTCATAAGCGTATTACAAACTGACTTGTTCCGTAGATTTGAACGCTGGGTCATTAAGAATGAAGATGAAATACCATTGAATGCAGCGAAGATGTTAATCTTAAATTGCATGTATAAAACGACAAATTAGGATTAGATAAGGTATGAATATACTGAAGGAAAAATGAAAGTGGCAGCTGTAATAGAATAAGGATATGGTGTATCTTAGAGTAGGCACAAAGAAAGAGATAGAGATTAAACGAAACATAAAAGTGACAGTTAGTCGCAATGGATGGATGTTAAGTGGTAACCCACTTTCTCGTACTAAGAAAAAAATATACTGCACGACCCAAAATGTCCTAGAAGTCAGGCAAATAGATTTAAAAAGCAGTTCAAAGAATCAAACCTAAGTCGAATAGATAATAGTCTAATAGATATCAAATTTCTGACTTAGCTATAGTATTTATATGCATATGTTGTTAACATAGGCTGCCTTTTTTTTACGCGAGGAAAATGCGTTACGCATCATCACCACTGCCCCGGGGGAGAGCAGGGCGGTATGTGGGACTCCCGGCGCCCTGAAAAGGGCACTGCTCCTGGGAATGGGACCCAGGGGTATACCCATTAAGACGCTGACATGAGCCAAATTCAGCTCAATGAAGATTGTTTTGCTTTAAGCCTATGGCTCGTATTGTTGCCAAATTCTATGTAGTTGTAATTAATCATATTATTGACCAGGTGGTTGTTTCCAAAACACGATTCTAAAAACTTTTCTCGATAGAATATATTCTCAAAGTAGCCTAATACATAAATTACCATTTTTCTCAGCAGTCCGTATAACAATGATATTAAAATTTAGCTATATTGTATGTTACATGTTGCTTAAGCAAATGGCTGATTTAGATTTTTAATAAAATGGCAATTTTAAGTTGCACAACGAATTTTGTTGTTTGGCACTTAGGCCCTTCTATTGCATGCGCTTTTTCTCTGTCACTCCTACGGGAAACGATAGTGATCGCTGCGGCGCGCGTTGCAAAGAAATTCAAAGACGAATAAATTTATGGGCGTATTCATTGCTCAAGGTCATCGGCTGCAGTCAGCGTCTTAAAAACCTCGCGTCGCCCGCCGCGCTGACTGAGGGCAGGGTCTGTAGTGACTCGACAGTCCACGGACCCCGCCTCCTCAGAGGGGGTGCTGTGACAACACCCCACTCCTACATCTGGACGACGCGCTGGGCGAACAGCGCGCCGTCCTGGTCCCCTGTGCTAGGCAGCTGGTGCCCCCGCACCTGCCGCCCTGGACCCTGGCGGGGCCTACCACCCCGCCTACGCCAACGGAGGCGGAGAGAGTGCGTATCTCGCTCTCTCTTTCTCGGCGGCCTCCTTCTGCGACATGACGTCGTCGCAGAAGGCGGCCACTGTCTCCCAAGCCTGCTCGCTGAAGACCATCTCCGACATGATGGCCGGCAGCGAGAGGATTCCCCCTCCCAGGGCCGCGGTTAGCACCAACCGCGGCCCACTCCACGCGGGGCACTCTACCAGCATGTGGTGCGCTGTGTCTTTCGCGCAACCACAGTGGTGGCATCCCTGGGTCGGCTCCTTCACGGCAACCAGAGACAGATATCTCCCGAAGCATCCATGCCCCGAGAGAATCTGCGTCATCCGGAAACATAGACTGCCTAACCTAACCTAACAACATGAATACTCATATACTGTATGTTTTTAAAACTTAAATAAAACAGTTATGTAATACAAAGAACTTCATACATCTGTGACATTATACCTGGGTACGGGACGCGGAACCAAGGAGCATCTTCGATGATGTTGATCTTGACATCAGTCCTGGCGGGGTGGTTCGGTGGGAGAGCTCCAGTCGCCGTGAGAATGCCACAAACTGCCCACATTATCACTATTGTGAGCAGTACCTGAGATAACATTCATTAAAAAATACCGTTCCTTGAATAATTAATTGGAAAAAAATATTTTACAATTTTTTTTTCTGACTGTCTTATGTGATTCGAACCCACAACCGCTTACCGGGCGATAGTCGAAATTTTCATTCAAGGAATTCAATTTGCAAAACACTAGCAATGTATTTGCAACATAAAAAACATAATATTCATTAATCAAGTATTTAAAAACGAGAAGCCTTTTATCAAGTGGAAAATTTTAAAAGCATGCAACAATAGAAACTTTCTCGCAACGTCAGCCTACTTTGATGAACAATGTGAAGTTCTTTTAGACTTCGAAACTGTTTCTACATGTAACAGTCTTCCTATACATGACAAAAACTTAGAGATCCTTAGGATAAGTTCAGCTGTGGACGTTATTATAAGATACGTAGACAATACGAGATTATTACATTACATTAGTCAAGTACCTACTTTTTTACAAATCTTCCGAATATGACTTACGAAAATTACCTTGCTAATGATTTCCTCTCGTGAACACCGTCCTAGGTACCTACACCAAACTTCCCACACCGACATCGAGTGTACAAGCACTAATTCATGCAAGAAAGCTGCCTGCCCTCCCTCAAAAATACATGCATGTCAGGTAATGTAATTATTAGTAATTACCTAAAACCGATATAATAAAAACCTCGACGCATTTTGCCACTTCACGTGCCATCCTTAGGATATGTTGTTGCCTTCGCTGCACAATAATTGCATTATTTACTGCATCCATTTTTAAGGGAGGGCGGGCTTCTTTTAGTACTAGTGCTTGCTCACCTGGTGTCGTTCTAGTTACAGCCGTGCTTTTGTCCTAAGATAAAAGACAAGTCACGTTGGAGGCGGCTTTGATAGCTCTGACCTGAAGGATTGTCGTACGATAAGAATGAGAATACTTTAATAATGATAAATGTATAGCAGTCGGGTACTATGACGTCTCGATACATAGTTTTAATCTTAACATCAGGTATTCTAGTTATTTGTTGTTACTTACTGGGAAAAGCTTAAACAATGGAAACCATATAACAGCGCAGCGTCCATTCTTCCAAGCAAGGGTAGGGATCTTGACTTCCGCCATGCATTGAGAGAATATCGTTAGCAGTATGAAGGTACTGTAAACAAAATAGATTAGACTAAAATCATTAAAACGCCCCGTTGCTCACATCTCGGGGTCCTAGGTTCGATCTCTGAAACGCATTGCTGAGGTTTGTGATTTGGATGACCCGCATTTGGGAAGCGTTGTAATATGCCTGTACCCATAATTACTGTTGTAACTCGATCTCAATTTTGCACAAAGTGAAAAAAAGACCGTTTTCTTCTTATAGTACTCCCTTAGTCGCCTCTTACGACAACCACAGTAAGAGAAGTTTTGGTGCTATTTATGTAACGTGCCGCCACCACACAACACTTGCTCACATACATCCTCTTATTTCTTTAACAGTTCTTAATAGATCGCCCCATTGTTTTATGGACTGTAGAAGGTATTATTACTAAAAAAATATTCAACGTTTTGCACTGGATTAAAAAAACACCCCTAAAGACTTAAATAAAAATTCATAATTATTACGAACTAGCAATGTGTTCTAACCAAAAACATTTGACACATAGTAACATGACAGAAGCGTGAAGATCCATAGGAAAGGAATATTTCATGTCCAATTGTAGACGTTATTTAGCTAAGATCATAGTGATAAGTCAGAAGTGGGATCGAGAGGCATTTACTAAATCGCAAACGTTATTCTTTAATTTCTTCGACAAACTTTGCGTAGTAAATACGATTCGGACCAGAATTATATCAACACTCATTACATTAGGTCCTAATCGAGGTTAACGCTGTTTAAGTAACGGCTTTGTTTCTTAGCAACCGCAGAAGCCAAGCCATAATCCGGTCACGAACGATTCATTTGGCTAAACGAAGACAAATCGAACGGATCTTATTAATTCGACCTTTGTTACTAACCTAAACGTATTTGTGTTTACTTTAGAAAATAAATAGGTTTTTAAAAGTGCTGTTTCCTAGAAAATTTCGGAGGGTCCTTTGAAAATGACTATGCGATCGTGCACTCACCATCATCATCATATCAGCCGAATGACGCCCACTGCTGAGCATAGGCCTCCCGAAGGAACTCCACAACGATCGGTCCTGTGCTGTCCCCATCCAGCGGCTTTCCACGACCTTGACCAGATCGTCGGTCCACATTGATCGTGCATTAACCGTGCTTATTCCAGATTGACACCAGTATAATGATGTCCCTTGGCCTACCTAAATACCCTCCACCATAATGTCATTACTTTTACATTTCAGGTCTGAGACTTCTATGGTTGGGTAATTACCGTTTGTACACCTTCCCGTTTCGTTACTTCTTACATTTTGTGGTGTTTGGACAACGATTATAAATTTTCTACATTTGATCTTTTTTGACAATATAGGTACGAGTACAATGATGTTTACGGGATAAATGTTACAGGTATAAAAATAGCTACAAAAATTTTTGCCAAGATATAATTGTACAAGTTAGTTACATCGTGATTTCTGTCATGTAGGTACCTTCTATCTCAAGAGATATATTTCGGCACTGTTGCCATGCGCCCTGTTGGTCTAGTGGTTTAAATACCGGGCCAAGATCTCGGGGTCCCAGGTTCGAATCCCGGGTCGGGCAACAAAAAGTTTCGAATTTTCGAACGTTGCTCGGGTTTGTGATTACCAACCCGCATTTGGCAAGCGTGGTGATTATGCCAGTACACCCATCATTGCTGTGGTAACTTTAATTCAGTGATGGAGGCCTTTTCCCTGCAGTGGGATGATTATAGGCTGTTATACTATACTGTTGCCACGACCACGGAAGAACATGGCGCTTACAATGGTGCTGACATATCGGAAACTCAAAAAAACAAGAAACATGGCAGAAATCACGAAGCAACACGAAAAAGTTTAATCAAAATACAATTGAAATTAAAAATGGTTAACTAAACACTTACACCCGTATAAACAAGTAAAAGTAATTAGTTGAGCAAAAGTAATTACTTGAGAGACATTTTGTATTCCTCAATCAACTTACTTACTAGAAGTTAGAACTACCAAAAGTTAGCATTCTCAGCCAAATAATATGACTATTTATGGTGACCCGTGTCCTTCACTTAAGCACTAGGTAGTAACACCTAAAGTTATGACTTTACTAAGCAATAAGTAGGTAATTACTTCTTTATAAACACAGTCTTGCTTTCAGTCGGTGCAAAAAGAAACGAAATCATGGTTATCTATGGCATCTTCACCTGTTAACCATTCAAACATAAAATGTTCTGAAAGCCGAACTGATACAGCCGCAACTTTTTTGTACACAAGGATGGTGTTATCTTTCGTTGCCATGCCATGCAACTGAGTGCGTTCCGTTTCTATAGTCTTTATAGTAACGCTGCCAATATTATTAGTTATTATGACATTTAAATATGAAACAGAGCACTCTACCGGTATTATTTCTTAATAATTTACTTACTTCTGCGTTATTCGCTCACACATTCCTTAACTTAGAAACTTTCATTAGGTAGGTATGGGGTGAAACACTAACTTTTTGTTTATTTTGAAAAGTTTGATTGTCGCCTATTCCAACTCTCTACGATATCATTTTTAAAATAAGTTGATATGTTTCAGTGAGAAATGTCTAATCTATAAAGATTTTTTAACAATTTTAATTATTTAGTTTCGTCTATTAAAAATAAAACTGCAGACTCAATGAGATGCTAAACACACTAGGTAAAATGCGAATGGTTGTGACTCCAGCTAACAAATAATTACATAACAATAACTAAGTACATTCACAATTGACGACTAATTAAACAGAACAATCCAGATGTGAACCTAGCGATCAAACGTTTTTAAGAGACGCGTCGCGCCGAAATTACTAAATCGTCAAGCGTTTTGAAGCGTCACCGAAAGTAGAAAACCTCTGTCTAGCCTCTGATCAATCTCAATCAAATCAGCCAGCGACTCGTCCATTTGACGGCTCAATCCAGAGATTGCGCGGTGCTCCCGACTGGGAGATGTTGGAAAATCGACACTTCGCCCCAGGAAAATGGGAACCCCATTTTAATATTACGTTTCCATAAATCTGAATGGACTATTTGAGATGAATTTTAAAATGTAAGATAGGACGGAAATAGGGTACCTATTTCTCTTCAGTATTGCAATTGGATCAGTAGTTTACTGTACAAACAGTGCACGATGCAGTCATACTCGTAGTCGAAAATGAAACGAAATAAACTACTTTTGAAGACGTGTTTTGCCGACTTCAAAAAAGAGGAGGAGGTTCTATGTTCGTCTGTATATTTTTAAGAGATTAACTCACTTGATGACTATCAATATGGACTGCATCTGATGGAATTTGTATCGTGTGGTTCCAAACTAATGTACAATAACACCACTGCCTTCCTATGTTTATTTTTTTTATTTTATTTAATTGATGATCCACTTACCAACTATTGTTACAATCATACAATTCACAATAATTTCAATTTTCTTCTATAGCTAAATGCACAATTTCTTAAAGGTAAATACCACATGTATTGTACAGTATCACTAAGGTTAACAAATTAGAATCAAAAAACAAACAATAAAGGAAGTGGTTAGCATCACTTTTTAAAAATAATAATAATAAATATTTAAGACATGCCTCACTGGGCCACACTGAGCCATCTAGTCCCAAATTAAGGTACTATTAAGTACCCTGTCGTATGGGGTACTAGACAACCGATAAACTTACTTATATACTTTTTTTTTGTATATACATACTTATAATACATAGAAAACACCCAGACCAGATCACTTAATCGACTATGGTTTCATTCAGGTGCCTGCGACATGTATTGAGACTTGAAGCATGTACGTCAATGGATCTTCCATATCGATTAAGAAGTCTGCTTGTTCTGGGGACAAACGAACTTGAGCCCAACACTGTTGTACGTAAGGGTGGAACCAATGGTAGAATTTTGGTTCTAGGTAGCCGGCTTGGTGCTTTGAAATTAAATTTTCTCAACAAATCGGGGCAATCTATTTTATTGTTAAATAGTTTCATCAAGAATGTGAGATCTAGTATTGTTCGGCGTTTCTCCAACGAAGTGTATTTAAAATGTTTCTATTGGTGAAGTTAGTGAATAAAGGAGTAAGTAATGCCGAATGAAGACGAGCATTAGTTTCTTCTCTCCCTTTGGAGAGGCCTATAATAATAACCTGCAGACATAGTTAACTATAAACTAAAATTATATCCTACTAGCTGACCCGTCAGACGTTGTCCTGTCTTAACTATGAATATGATATAGAATTGATTGGTGTTGCGACATTTAACTGACCATGTGAAAAATTTAGCTTTACTATTTGACGAATTTGCAGCACGCATTCTGTCAATGTTATGTCAAGCACCATAAGCTTAAATTATCAGAGAATACATTAGAAATAATTTCATATGGTGATCAAGTATTTTTAAATTTTCTAATTTTCCGCTCATTTTTCTTATTTTTTTCTTTCATACGAACCTTTTCGTGACAGCAACAAACAAAACAAAAAATAATTAGCAAAATTAGCAAAGCCAAACGCGTAATGCCGTAACCAAGGGATAGGAATTCATTTTAAATATATTAGATTTACTTGGCTTTGGCCCGTGATAAAATTTAAATAGTCGGTGTTATAAACAACAGAGTCTATAAAAATAGAAACCAAAACAAAATTAATGTGAACAACATCACGTATGTGACAGTTCTTATCCCAAATGACGTAAATATTAAACGCACTGTTTTGTAGAGATCCAAAACAACAAGTAAATAAAAATGTAAATATTTAAAGCACTAGTGTGGAAATCAGAAAAAACGTAGGTCCAACATCTAGACCAGCGATAATCTACTACTTTTTTCTTTGATCCGTCCGGAAATCGAATCCGGGACCTCGGAGCAAGCGACTCCTTGAGGCCTCAGCCTCGAATTTCGCGGGCAGCGGGGCTAAAATCAGTTAAAAATCAGTTTTATTTCTGCAAATAGGCCCCAGGAGGCGTTTTTACACGTCCCAATATTTAAACCTACCACTGCTTCGGGACAAGTCTGGGCTAGTGCCGAGAAGAAGCAGCGCAAGAAACTCGGTCACTATTGTCAGCCTCTTTTTAAATAAATTTTACAAGGTAAGGTAATTTTTACAAGGTTGCAGCAAGTACGAGCTGGGACAACTTAATGCCATACATTTCTATCATTTAAATAATCATTAACAGTGTAATAGCCCTTTTTCATTAAAATAACTTTAACATACGATTTAAGTTTATGTACAGGGAGTTCAGCAATACCCTGTGGTAATTTGTTGAAAATACGGATACAATTTCCCATAAACGATTTTCCTACTTTTCGCAGTCTGAAGACTGGAACGGCGAGTTTATCTTTATTTCTCGTATTAAAATTGTGTACGTTACTTTTCTTAAAAAATAAATGTATGTTCTTACGAACGTAAATAATATTCTCGAGAATATATTGAGAAGACACTGTAAGTATATTAATCTCTTTGAAGAGCTCTTTCATCGAGTCACGGGGTCGAAAGCCGTAAATAGCCCGTACAGCACGTTTTTGCAATATAAAAATTGACTCAATATCTGCCGCTGAGCCCCACAACAGAATTCCGTATGACATTATGCTATGAAAGTAGCTAAAATATACTAATCTTGCCGTTCCAACATCAGTCAATTGCCTTATCTTTCTCACAGCATAAGCAGCAGAACTAAGTCTTCCAGACAGCCCCCTAATATGAGCACCCCATTGCAAATGAGAGTCTACAGTTATACCCATAAAGGTAGTAAAATCTACAGAGTTTAGTGGTTCATCTTTAACAATTATATGAGGGGCAGCTAACCTTACGTTTGGCATCGTAAATTTAACACATTTTGTTTTATTTGCATTTAGTAAGAGATTATTTGTTGTAAACCAATGCAATAATTTAGAGAGGGTATTGTTAACATCGTCAAATGAAGATTTGCCCCTCTTGGTTTTAAAAATCATTGATGTATCATCTGCAAACAATACCATCTCACAAAGATTATGTAAGTAACAGGGAAGGTCATTTATATAAACTAAAAATAGCAGGGGCCCTAATACTGATCCCTGTGGGACACCCATAACAAGGGCCGACCCTGAAGACTTAGCTCCATTTATGCAAACCTTTTGTATTCTGCCTTTAAGGTAAGAACTTATTAGATCCAAGAAATCATTCGATGCACCATAATGTTTAAGTTTTTTAAGTAATATTTCATGGTCTACACAATCGAAGGCCTTTGAAAGGTCACAAAATACACCTAAGGTATCTAGCTTACTCTCCCAAGCCTCAAACACATGTTGTAGGAGAGCAACTCCAGCATCGGTAGTATTTCTACCTTTTCTGAAGCCATATTGGTTGCTATTTATTTATTTACACTAAAGAGAGATAAAAGCTGATTAAACATTATTTTCTCGAAAATTTTAATTAGCCCTGGCAATATAGATATAGGTCGAAAATTGGAGGGGTCACATTTTTCGCCAGACTTAAACAAAGGAATGATTTTGCTAAACTTCATTAAAGTTGGAAACTGTCTATCATCAATACATTTGTTAAAAATAATAGCGAGTTGAGGGGCTAATGAACTTATGATTGTATTGATAATATTGACAGAAATTCCCTAAAGATCCTCTGTTTTTTTCATATTAAATTCTCTAAAAGTTTTTGTAATTATATCAGGGTTTATATGTCCAAAATTAAATGAAGAATTGCACTCTTCGACAACAGACTTGAGAAGGGATTCAGCTAGATCAGCAGAAGAAGCTAGCCCTTCAGTAGTAGAGAGAGCTATATTCGAAAAAAATGTCTCAAATGTGTTTGCAACCTCTGTGTTCGTGTTTATTAGCTTATCCCCTAACTTGAGAGAGTAAGTAGGATTATTTAGTTTTACTCTACATGTCTCTTTATTAATAATATTCCAAGTGGTTTTTGCCTTATTTTTGGAAGCCGAAATAAAATTATAAAGATATATTGACTTCGCTTTGGCACATACTAATTTAAATAATTTAGAGTATTTTTAACATGTTCTATAATATGTGGGTTTTGAGAATCTGCCTTTAAACTATATAAATCATATAATGTTTTTCTGCTTTTATAAATACCAGGTGTAGCCCATTCATTAAACTTACACTTCTGTTTGTTTATTTTTACTTTTTTCTGTTTAAAATGTTTATCAAATTCCTTTTTAACTAAACCAAAAAGATTCTCATATAATTCATCAACATTCTGATCATTAGGCTTTAGCAAATTCACACCCTCTTTAATTTTTTCCTTAAACTTTTCTATTTTATTAAAAGTGAATTGCCTATACAAAGAATCTACTTTGTTAGAGACATAATGGTGCTCGAACGATGCTTCTTGTCCGCTGTGGTCCGAAATAAGACAATTTAAAATCGTTTTTTTCGTCGGGCGACAGCGGCCCGCGAAATTCGAGGCCGAGGCCTGAGAGATGTGTACCTACGCCACTTCAGCACGTCACATGACGAACGCGTTATGAAGAAAAAGCTTAGGCAGGGACATATCTATACTAAATAATACCATAGGGAAAGAAATCTTTCCCTATGATAATACTAATATTATAAAGCTAAAGAGTTTGTTTGTTTTGTTTTGTCGTTCAACGCGCTAATCTTAGGAAGTACTGGTTCGAATTAAAAAAATCTTTTAAAGGCTTTAGGCTACATAACATCAAGCTGCAACCAACAGGAGCAAAGCAAGAGTGAGAAATGTTGCAAAAATAGTCGCGATCATAATAACAGAAACTGACGCGGACGAATTCGTGGGCAACAGCTAGTCTAAGATATACAGGGTGAAATTTTAACCACCTTCCAAATTTTAATATATCAATCTACGAGACAAAAACAAATGACATATTTTTTTCTTTTGGTATAGTCCAGTACAAAAATGTCAAGATAAAGCACTTAGAAAATGTCCGCCAAAAATCTGAAATTATTGACAGTACGGCCGCCTAGCAACACTTTTTTTACGCGTCGCGCATCTCATTTACTTATTACGATACTATTCATATGTTTTTGATTTTCCCTTTATACCTTAACAGGTCTAGGACCGTAAAAATTCAAAACTATATTGCGAAAAAAATTTCCGGGTGACAACTTGATTTACATTTTTTACTTCATAAATAGGCTCTAAACACGATACTGAACGCCTACAAAAATTTTGGAAAGTAGTTAAAATTTCATCCTGTAGATTTAAATCGTTGCTTGCGGTAGTTAAAAACCAATATTCACCATCTGTTTATGACTCGTAAAAGAATCGTTAATCAATCGTGTGTAATCAACCCAATTAAATGGAGCCACTTAGTTGATTAATGTTGAAAGTAAAACACACATTTTGCAACGTCTAATTTTCTCCGGTGGATCTAACTCCGCGAGCGAAATCCGGAATATGGTCTAGTTCCACTTACAAACCTGTATGGCATTGCTATTAGTATTATTAAGACATTATTAAACTCCTCTTATCTTGTTGGAAACCATATAATCTTACCTTATCTTATCTTATCTTATCTTATCCTTTTAAAGATAAATCAAGCTTCGTTTAATCCATAAATTCAAAACGTTTTAAGACCTAACTTTGTTTAAATTAAAGGACACAATAATATTTCTACAATTTCGTCAGTCAGTGATTGTGGTAATCTTAGTTTTTTTGAGTTTTACAAAACAAGTACTTCCCTTAACTAGGCCATGACCTGTTAAAATTTTAATTGGTTTTAGTCATAAGTGGATAAGATTCAAAATAATTCGGGCTCTATTTGGCCACTAACATGGTCAAAGGTGTTAGGTACTTAAAATAGGTCCGATACACAACTACATTATTTTTACTTAGTTTTAGATAATTGACTGTACCTATAATTAATGTGAGCAATAAAGTGTTTTATCAATTTATCTATTTTCACCAACTAGATCGTTAAATATGAAAGATGTAGGTACCCAAAAATGTCACAGGAATAGGCCAGTTGCTAAAGGCGCCACTTCCTACTCACCGCGTTCCTACATTCCTGTCTCCTGAAGTAATAAGTTCAAAAACACACAAAGTCAGCCACCATTGAAATATTACCGCAAATTAAAAAAAAATGGTTTCATTAATCAAAATATGCAGAACTCAAAGATATTTTGGATATTAATATAAGCAATGTATTGTGTGATTATGAAGGATAAGGATTAAGTAATTTCATTGTAATTTGAAAAATAGTATTATTTAAGAGGTGTTTTCGAAAATAATTATTGTCGAGTCAACTTTTTTCTTTTTTTTTAGCAAACAAATTCAAGATAAAGAATTGAAGTTACTTATACTGTGATTCCAGATCTCGAAGTCTTGTCATTGACCTATAGTAGTATTCGATGAAAAATATCGCATTTTTCAATGCCTTCGCCTTAACAAATCTGTCAATCCCCCATTGATCGAGAGGGGATGATGTGAAAAATTGCTACGGAATCCCTTTCACGCACGGATATTAACGGATTTCCCCTCATACACGCATCATGTTCCGACTGTAATACAGGGATATTCTTTAATAACATCTTGTCCACGAGTGTCTAAGTCCCGAATCCAGGGTCTAAGTCTCGCTGCTATTATAGTCAGGTTATAAAACGTATTTTGGTTTTAGGGGCCTGCAAAATTGATGCAAAATAAAAGGCTGAACGCGAACGTACAGGACCTACGTAATCGTGCTTTCGGAAACCTGTGCTCAGCAGTGGAATACAAAATAGCCTATTGGTGAATCGACAATAACCCGTCCTTTTTAAAGGTCTTATCTATCATTGTGACAATTATCATCAAAAATCGGTTCGTAGAGCGTTACAAACCAACAGACATTGTCATCATCTTAATATTTACCTACTTGATATGGAACTTGGTGACGCCCCGTTGGTCTAGTGGTTTAAATATCAAGCCAAGATCAAGGGGTCCCGTGTTCGATTAAAGAATCGGGCAACAAAAAGTTTCGAACATTGCTCGGGTTTGTGTCTCATTTGGCAAGAGTGGTGATTATGCCAGTACCCATCATTGCTGTGGTAACTTGAATTCAATGATGATTATAGGCTGTTATTTTACTTCTACGGAACCCTCGGTGTCAGTGGGTGTACCGATTCACACTTGCCCGGTTTTCATTTTAGGCCCCACACGTAAATATTTAAGACGCTGACATGAGCCAAATTCAGCTCAATGAAGATTGTTTTGCTTTAAGCCTATGGCTCGTATTGTTGCCAAATTCTATGTAGTTGTAATTGATTATATTTTTGACCAGGTGGTTGTTTCCAAAACACGATTCTAAAAACTTTTCTCGATAGAAAATAATCTCAAAGTAGCCTCTGAAAATACATAAATTACCATTTTTCTCAGCAGTCCGTATAACAATGATAATAAAATTTTGCTATATTGTATATTACATATTGCTGAAGCAAATGGCTGATTTAGATTTTTAATAAAATGGCAATTTTAAATTGCACAACGAATTTGGTTGTTTGGCACTTAGGCCCTTCTATTCCATGCGCTTTTTCTCTGTCACTCCTACGGGAATCGACAGTGATAGCTGCGGCGTGTTGTAAAGAAATTCAAAGACGAATAAATTTGTGGGCGTATTCATTGTTCAAGGTCATCGGCTGCAGTCAGCATCTTTGAAATAACTACGTAAACTGATGTCTTCGTTGTTTAAGCATTTCAAGTCCTTTAATAGTATTTTTTACTAGACACGCTTTGTTTTTAACATTCAAGTCCTTAATAAGAAATGAAAGAACTGTTCACGGATTTTAATTTCGCGTCTATTTTGTTTTAACCCTAAAATCCGCAGTCAAATTATGTTAGGGTTAAGGCTGGGCGCTCACGTCCGATAATCGGTGACCGATTTTTTGTAGGAGAAATATAGAACGTACTTATAGCAATGGAGCAACGCACACGTCCTACAAAAAATCGGTCATGATTGTATGCTGCTGCCTACTATAGTAAAATCGGCCCGATTATCGGTCCTACAAAAAGTCGGACGTGGGCGGGCAGCCTAAACCATAAACATATTATGTATAGTGTAACTTTTCAATATATAGTGATCGCGTAAACTCAAGAAGACAATCCTTGATAAGAATGTCAAGAACACTCTCACTCGCTCGCCAAGAATATATTGCATAGCCATTTACATGCAGTGATGTATTTATAGCTGATAACTGAAGCTAGACCGGGAAAGGTCAAAGGTGAACGACCCACCATGTTATCGATCAAGCTGATAGACCCGTGCCCTATTTGTATAACCTACATTACGAATGCAACAGTACATTGAATTTCATTTATACACAAACACATCTGCACAAAATTGATGTTGCAAAGTTTTGAAATTAATTGCAAAAGTAACGGACCAAGGTCTGGGGGTTCTGGGTTCAAGTCGGACTACAAGAGTAACGAATAATTTATATGATATATAGCATTTTCATTGCAATTATAATATCAGCATTTAAACTTTACAAAATATTTTTTAAGCGGAAATCGAACCCGCATCCCCATGCACCGGGCGCGCTGCTTTATGATTTTTGCTGCTTGATGTGGAATCGATTACCGCCTAAGACAAACTATTCCAAGTTTAAACATTGCATGGGTTTGTGATCACCAACCGGCATTTGTCAAGCGTGGTGATTATGACTTTAATAAAGTGTAGTTTCCACAATATCTAGGTCATAACGTCCCATCCTACCGCTAGATTAAACAAGGCTCTTTGCAATTCCTGGCAAAAGCGCTTTAGTAAAATGTATCCAATAAATCGATAGTTGACAATTGAATTCGCATGCCTAAGTCTGAGTAAAAAGTTATTTAAATAATTGGTATAACCGTAAACGATATATTTATTTCCATAATCTATACAACGTGTTCCTTTTGATATCCCGTAACTCTAGGGTATTAAACAGACCATGGTAATTAAGAATCAAATTGCATATGAATTATTTTTCATTTTTTTTTATGTTTAATTTTTTCATACAAAATTATTCTACAAAGTCACGACTGTTTATGTAAAACACCCTTACCTTGTTACGAATTAACTTATGAATGAAAACGATCTACACGTACCTACTTATCAATGAAACACCCACACACGTCAATGTTTTTTACAAGTTACGCTCTCCCGCTACTTTACTACTACATTTTAGTGTAAGTTTGCCAACGTCTCGCAAAACTAAGGATTCGCCATACTGGTTACGTTTTTGTAAAAATTGATGTTATATTCGAAACTATTGATTTTTGAACCACATGTTCCAGGGCGTTTTATATTATTTTTACCTATAGAACATAACCTTAGAGTTATGGGATATCAAAAGGAACACGTTGTATTATACGAGTAAACATAAACCGAAAAGTATGTACGCGAATAACTTCTGATCGAATGCACAAAATTGGATAATTATCATTTGCTATGTTTGCTAAGGTCAGAATAAGGTTTGAAGGTTTGTCTGTTATAGGAACATCTACCTGCCTACACGAGAAGTGTGTAAAGCGTAAACATGGTAACAAACAGTGAATTTGCTTGTATTTATTGGTAACCCCGTGCGAAGCCGGGATATACAGCTGGTTTACAAGTAATAATAATAATAAATAAAAATAAATATTTAAGACATGCCACACCGGGCCACACAGAGCCATCTAGACCCAAATTAAGGTACTATTAAGTACCCTGTCGTATGGGGTACTAGACAACCGATAAACTTACTTATATACTTTTTTTTTTTTGTAAATTCATACTTATAATACATAGAAAACACCCAGACCAGTACAAACAGACATGTTCATGCACACAAATATTTGTACTGTGCGGGGATCGAACCCGCGACCCATGGCTCAGAAGCAGCGTTAACTACCGCTGATCCAAATGGTCGTCGTCGTCGCCGGTAATACTTATTAGTAAAATTTGTGTCATTATCGGAAGAATATAGAGTTTACAACACACGAGGCAATTAATAATAAACAGTTAATTCGTCTACAAACATGGTCGCGTGCGATGGCCGATTAAAGTGTTTACGAATGGTACTTTCCATTCTGGGTATGGATGCCACAAAATAAGTCACGTGTGACTATTTATAGACCCCTCTAAAAGTTTAATTTGGTTGGTATGATACGTTTCCCAACTAATTAACAGGTAAACAAGAAGTCATCAACTTCTTAATAATATTGGAAATGCGAGATTGGATGGGTTTAGAACTGCAAAACAACTGATCTCATCTGAATGTTTAAGCTAGCTTTATTTTGTACTATACTTAAAATAAATAAAATGTTTCTCACCCAGCGGCAATACCCCACTGCTGGGATGCGGCCTCCGCGGCGTGGTCAAATAGGGTCAGCCCCACCAGGGCCACGGTGGGGGCGATAGTCAGGGGGGTCACGAACCTCAACACTTGCCCGAAGATGCCGAAGTATCCTACGACAAACATGACATCCATTGGGATATTTCACAGTAAAGTAAAGTAACAGCCTATAATCATCCCACTGCAGGGAAAAGGCCTCCATCATTGAATTCAAGTTACCACTGCAATGATGGGAACTGGCATAATCACCACGCTTGCCAAATGCGGGTTGGTGATCACAAACCCGAGCAACGTTCGAAAATTCGAAACTATTTGTTTCCCGACCCGGGGATCGAACCTGGGACCCCGAGATCTTGGCCCGGTATTTAAACCACTAGACCAACGGGGCGTTTATAATATATTTCACAGGGATATTTATTATTTGAACTTGATTTTTTTATTTATTTACTTTATTATATACAATAAGATCATATAAGTACAATATATCATAAAATAATAGCAGTATGTGCCAAAAAGGCACTAAGCAGTAGTCACAACAGCCTAGGAGATGTACTGATTTATCGAGTTAATTGATTCGACATTTTGGCACTGTTGCAAGCATCATAATTACGGAAGAACTGTTGTATGTTGTAGTTGTTAAGAGCCGACACATCAATCCACTTTTCGTCGCAGTATTTCACTACACACGATACTGGCTATTTTGACACATCTGGTTCTCGACACACCACACAAACTTACAGTATCCGATCGCGACTCAGTATTTTTTAGTTTTTTTCGTTAGAAACGTATCATGAAATTCAATATATTTTGAGGCGGCCATCTACCCTACTTTTACTTCAAATTCAAATAAAACCAACTTTAGCTTCTACCCAATCGATCAAGAATAACATTGCCAAAAAATTAAAAAGTTCTTACCAAAAACCATCTGTAAGACAGCCGCCACAGCGATGGCACCGGACAGTTCGCACATCCTGCCCGTCCACACCAGCCGTCTCTCTTCATCGGTCATGGCCGCCAACGCGTCTGGGGTGGGGCACTGCCACATAGGCAGGCCCAAGATGGCCAGGGTCGGCACTAGGAAGGAGATAGTGCCTCCCTGGACGATCGGCAGGCGGCAGCCGAAAGTCGCTTGGAGCCAGGTTATTAGACCTAGGTTCAAATGTTTTAACTGTTTTAAGTATGCCATTGTCAAGACAAGGAATCGGTATATCGTTATAGATGAATTAATGAATGAAGACAAAATGACATACATTGTTCTGGACTCCAATAAAAAGTAAAACCAGAAACAACGAAGTACCACAAACACCCAGCCGAGAAAATACAGAAGAATACTTAATGCTACATTGACCCCCCGTCCGGGAATTGAAACCCCCCCCCCCCGGGTTGATTTTTCAGAGCTGCTGATACCTTGAAACCTTGTGTGTACGCTGTTCCCAGTGGCGGCGTAAGGTTGCGAAGCCCTCTGATAATATAGGCAAGCCCTTTGCGAGGCCCTCTGATGGTATAGTTAATTTTATGACACAGTTTTTCAGAAATATCTAGTATTTCAAAGCCAAAGATGTATTTCTATTTAACTTCCATACTTTTCAAATTTATTTTAACTGTGAGGCGCGAGGCTCCGTGTACCGTCAGGCCATGGCGGTGTGGGCTGCCGCCCACGCCTTACGCCGCCTCTGGCTGTTCCACCACCCCATCATATTTTAAAATAGGTTTTTTAACCTCTAGACCCTCTCCTGGCCCTTACTAACACAACAAAAAAAAACGATTTGGTGCAGTCAATAGAAAGTTATAAGCGTAGGTACATAGTACATAGGAATTATTTTTGAAAAAAGTTTTAATAAATGCCTATAAATTATGATTTAAAAAATAAAAGACATAATAAATTTAACAAATGGAAAAGACATATTGGTATCACTCCACTCCACTTCCAGGCTTCAGACTGCGAAAAGTAGGAAATTCGTTCATGGGAAATTGTATTCGTATTTTCTACAAATTATCACAGGGTATTGCTGAACTCCCAGTACATAAACTTAAATTGCATGTCAAAGTAATTTTAATGAAAAAGGGCTATTGTACTATTAATGATTATTTAAATGATAGAAATGTATGGCATTAAATTGTTCTAGCTCGTACTTGCTTAAACCTTTTGTAAACATTTATTTTAAAAGAGGCTGACAATAGTGACCGATTTTACTGCGCTGCTTCTTCTCGGCACTAGCCCAGACTTGTCCAGAAGCAGTGGTAGGTTTAAATATTGGGACGTGTAAAAACGCTTCCTGGGGCCTATTTGCAGAAATAAAACTGATGTTAACTCTTTTTTTTTTTTCAGTTGAAATAAAGTCGGACTAAACAATTTTTGTATATGCGTCCGACTCACGCTTGGAAGGCTTTAGAACAAGTATCAATGCGCTACAAGGATATTATAATAGTGAAAGTTGCATTGGTACTAATAGAAACCACAATCGGTACTGTACGTAAATTTCGACGTACAATCTATCCGGGGGTGTAACTCAGTGGTAGAGTGTCTGCTTCGCATGCTGAAAGTCCAGGGTTCAAATCCCTGCACCTCCAAATTGTTTAAAACTATCTTTTTATTGTTTATTTTTGTGTGACATTAAGCTTTATTTTGACTTTTGACTTATGACATTATTTTGGGTTTTTAAATACTTTATTATTTATTTTTTATTTTTCTTTGTACAATTATTATTTGGTTGCTAGTTACTTCTACGAAACCCAATATTATGATATTATTACTTTTTAAGTTTTTATCACGAGTTAGAGGATTTTTAATGAAGTATGATAATTTTTACATAATGGTAATTCGTATAATATATCTGGATTTGCATTGTAAAAACAGTCTAATGTTATATTGTTTAGTATATAAATCCAACATACTTCGCGTATATCAGAAGTAAAGAAACAGTATTTAACCAATATTAGTCTTAGAAAAAAAGCTACATTCATTTATCTCAATATAAAAAGTTATGAACGTAGCTCCTGCTATAAGAGACGAGCAAAGTTTTTGTAACGTCAATCTTTGCTATGAACTTTCTGTCAGAAGACATTAAGGGCAACTAAAAGAACTAAAGAACTGTTAATTGTTATAAACACAACGTAAGTATGAATTGTTTTTAAAATTTTGTTACTAAAAAGGGAACATATATAATGCGTTGCAAGACCGGACTTCAAAGCTAATGGTCATTAGTTCAATCATGGTTGTGTGATAAAAAAGCGTAAAACATTTTAAATATAAATAATAAGAGAGCGGCATCTCTCTTAAGAGGCGATACCAGAAGATGTGCAGTAGCGTATTCTTTCCACCAGTGAAATTGCGATCGCCACCCGCTTGCCAAGAGTGACTATTGTGACAAATAAGTGGACTGTGATAGGCTAGTGATTTTGATAATGAAATTTGCTGTCATTTTGAAAACAGTCGTTACTTATAGTAAAAACTTTTTAATTCAGCCTATTTCATTAAACTATATACTTTTTGTCCTTTCATGTTTTATGTATTATCTCTAATTAAGTACATGTTAATAGAAAAACATGTAGGTATATCAAGCAATCAGCCTTTAAACTTGCTATTAATCGTATACTGTTAGTGCGTACAATAAACAGTTATCAAATAACAAACTCACTGAGATTGTCTAGATTACTTTATATGGCACACTGTAAAACGAATTGATATGTTTCCTCTTGGCAAGGTTTTAATTACCCTAATCCGAGGTACATGACATGGTTATGGCATATCAATTTATCTTTTGTGAGGCATCTATGTATACTTAGTACGGTATACTGCGGTAGTAGTTTAAAAACTCAAAAAGCTAAACTATGTTTAATAAGATAGAGGAAGGCTGAAGCAAGCATTTAAGAAAGATTTGTGTTTACTTGCTGATGCTTTATCGAAGTAAATTTATTGCGAGTATGGAAATAAATTTAAAAAGACTTATACATATATTTGAGTATATATATGAAAACACAGATAAGTAATCTCCCTAAATCTCCCTTATAATCATTTCATTAGACAACATTTAAAATACAAGCCCACAGTTTTCTCGAAGCTGTCCTACTACTGCTTTGGGACAAGTGTGGGATAGTGCCGAGAATAATGTCTGTCACAGTCGTAAAAGACACAATTGTCAGGCTCGTTCTAAACAATTATGTATATGATAATACTAGCTGTTGCCTGCGACTTCAACATCCATTCAAACTTTCACATTTAACATTAGAAAGATATATTTTAGTTGCAAGTTAAGACAAATGGATGCCCTACAAACCGTTAATAATATATTGGAACGTATAAAAGCGCCTGGGGCCTATTTTCAGCAATAAAATTACTTTTATATTTAAGTAGCTGTCAAGCTCTTTGTAGTTGTAGTTTGCTGTATGAATTGTAGTTCAACCTCACCGGTAACGAAGATCATGGTGGAGATGATGTTTGACCGATCAGGGTCCGTCTCCTGCATGCAGAGCGCCGGGCACAGGATGAATGGGATTGCCACAATAGCCCCGATCATCGTGAGATAGTGCTGAAAAAAGAAAGTTCTAGACAGCTCTAGCAAGTATTCGTAGTCCTGGTAGTTTAAGGAGCTCGACTCTTTGCAGGGTACAGACCTAATCGCATTAACTGTGAGGTCTGTGAGGATTACGTAGCAAAACAAAGTCATACAGATTATTCTTTGATCTAACTACACAACAGCGTGTTCGTTCTGCTTGCCTACTTACGTGTGAAATACAATTATACCACGCCTAAATAAACAGTTGGTCTGCCGATTGATTAAGAACTTAAGTTCTTCCGTTATATTGGCACGGAAATTTAAAAGACAAGTTTATCATGCTATAAACTCAAATTCAATTACCACTTTCTAGGTAAGCTCGCTCCATCTTAGGCTTCTTCTTAACCGTAGAGTTAAGTAAGTATATAGTCCAGAGCAAACCCATTAATTATAAAAAAATAAAAAAATAACTCTACTGATAGTGACCATGACCATTTAAAAAAATGCGCCCGCGTGATCATATTAGCCATTGTATGGTTATGTACGCTTGGTACTTACTACTAGTATTATATTATCTGTGGTACTACTAAAATACATAGCCTGCAGAGGAGTGCCTCAAGATATGATATCAAGATACGCGAACCATTTCTGCTCGCCTGGTACTCTCAATACAAAACTTGAAAGTTACCTGTAAAGCCATGAATATACAGAGGTACCAGGGCGGCACGTCGTCGATGCCATACGTGACGTTGCCCTCGCGTACTGCCTCTTCGTTCTGTTTTCCTGGTCCTTCATTTTGAATCTGTTTGGTAAAAAACGGTATTAACAACTTTAACCAGTTTATTTACAAACTTAAACGCGAAAGTTTGTAAGTATTGATGATTATGATGAAACTTTCCAGTTCCCGGAATTCCGTGCTTCCGAGCTCCCATGGAATTGGAAACCCGTCATAACACCTATATTTTTATACTCATGTGTTTTTATGAAGTCACGTTTTACAGACTACCTATACTACTTAAGATGACGCTGTCGGTTGGTTAACATGTTTATTTTATGAAGCAAAATTTATTTGTTTCTATCTGAAAACTTACGAAACCTACGCAAACGAAGTCGCGGCTAAAAGCTATAGGTAGTAACATAATAAGTTTGAATAACCACTATAACCATAATTCGTTTAATCTAATCCGACACTTAAATAAATAAATGTGTTGACTCTAATTAATGTTCAAACAAAACCATTAACTTGTAGGTATATTCATCATATTATATGATAACTTAAAATGAGTTTAAGCACTCATAATTTACTTAACATTTAGTTTATAGATTATAGGCTAGATAGCGATTCGTTTTTTAGAGAAAAACTAACACATAAGAAGCAACATAATAATGAGTATTTTACACAGACCTCATTATCCACAAAGGTGTAAGAGCACTTATAATCATCCATTGCAGTTTTTACTTAAACAAAAGTATAATACACTTAATAACATAACCTAACTTCTAAATAGCGAACACTCACATTAATTTCGCAACCTCAGTCTAGTTTGCATCCCAGCAATTTTGCTAAACTCAAATGTAATAAAAAGTACGTCTCCATGTTTACAAGTCAATCAATAATAACTTCTATCGCGTAAGCATTGATCTCATTTTTAATGGTTCTGATGTTCTAAGTCATATTAAAAGTTTTAACTTCCTTAAGATTATTCAGATAAGGGCTATTTCTGCATGCAGGCTATGAAGTTTGTGGTTACTGCATACTTAGACCTGAGGCTAAATTCGCTCTGTTTTTTATTCAACTAAGCCTTCATATCTTTTGTGTTTTTTGGTAATCGTTGAAGTTAGTAGAGTACATTTTAAGATGTTGGTGAACTTCACTTAACGGGATTATTATTTTACTGCTTCATAAAGGACCTTGATGAAATTTGGCACACAGATAGATTATAAGACTGTTTTAAGACCTAATCAATATAAAGAAAATACGTTCAGTGGCAATTTGATGAATTGTTGTCAGATCTTATTATCACTACACTATCGTGCAAGGCAAGGCACGGCAGAGTGAGTTAGCTAAAAATAATCGGGCTTAGTACTAACTTTATAGACGAGTGCCTATTGGTTGACTGATTCATTATCCAAGAACACCGAGTTTCTTCTTTCAGCCAACGAATAAGAGAAGAGTTTCTCTGATTTTCAATGATAGTACTTACATTCAGTTGTGTTTTAGGTACCGGGCCAAGATCTCTGGGTTTTGGTTTCGATCCCCGGGCCGGGCAACGTGTTTCGAATTTCCAAATATTTCTTGGGTTTGTGATCCCCAGGACCCTTATTTGGCAAGCGTGGTTTTAAGACTGTACACTGTACCCATCATTGCAGTGGCATCTTAAATTCAATAATGAGGCTGCAGTGGGTTAGCTGCCGTTTCTTACAAATAACTATTTTACTTACCGTGTCGTTTAACACGTTTTGCAGGCCAATTTGAATATTGTTATGCACCATTTTGTTACTGCTGGAAGGAAAATGGAGGGAAATTATACAAGTACAATATAAGTGCTTGTAATAGTATAATACAGCTGAAGCTGTTTCGAACACTTTATTTTTGACGACCATCATAGTGGAGTGGCTTCCACATCGGCTTTCAGAATGTCACGGTCCCATATTTGATTCCCAGACGGGTTATTGTAGAACAAAAAGTATTTTTCTACATACGAGTACATACGAGTAGGTATACGGTCTCGTGTCTTGGTGCGTTATACATTTATTGATTCTGATTTACACAAAACAACTTACTTTGGGATCAGAACAATGTTCCTACTTATGTGTTGTAGTCCTCATTAATTTAACGGCGTTCGTGATTACGGGTATTTACGCGAGTTAAATCAGAAAATAAATCTTTCAATTTAATTTATAGTGTTCGCGTAAATTCAAGTGACCAACGATTTGAACAATCTATACTAATATTATAAAGCTGAAGAGTTTGTTTGTTTGTTTGTTTGTTTGAACGCGCTAATCTCCGGAAGTACTGATTCGAATTGAAAAATTCTTTTTGTGTTGGATAGTCCATTAATCGAGGAAGGCTTTAGGCTATATAACATTACGCTGCGACTAATAGGAGCGAAGCATCAGTGAAAAATGTTGCAAATACGGGAAAAAATATTGATGTTAATTGCAATCATATAAACAGATATTGACGCGGACGAAGTCGCGGGCAACAGCTAGTGAACGAATAAAGAAGTAGATATAAATAGTAATTGAGATCTAGGAACTGGTACTGATACATACATTAATTAATCAATTAGTGATTTATAGCAGTACTGCTCGCGCTTTGAATAGTTAATATTGTTTTCCTAATTAGGTATAGTGAATATAGATAAATGGCTAGATCCACAGGTACTAGATTTTACGTACAGCAAAAACTTTGTACATAACCCTTTTTACGAAAATTGCGCGGATGAGGAAATTTCGCACATATAAATCATCTAAAGGAGTGTGAATGCTACTTATTTTAAATATTTTATTTATAAAAATACATTAAGCCAATAAAAAACACTAGGACCATTTTCGACCACTAATTACGTTATGTGGTGAAGGACGGTTTTAAATCGAATTATTTTTACGACACTAAGAAAATAAATAAAAGAAGACTAATTCAGTAATCCTTTTTAGTTTAGTTATATTATGATATCTATTTATTCGCATATATGGGTACCTACCTTATTTAAGTTGTCTTATAATAATTAAGATCTTAATCAGACTTACCGGCTTACCGCTGAGAATCCTGTCAAGACTATGAACAATTCAAACTATATCACATTCATACACGTTTAAATGTGTTCACGATTATCTGGCATTGACTTGTTGAGTTCGTTCGAGGAGTCTGCGCCCGCGCAGAATGTCATGATGACTTACGCCAATAAACAGTACTGTGACAATTAACTGAGAACATTAAGTTATATTCGAACGATTCCAATCTTTATCGTCGTGCGTTAGAATCTAAAATCAATTATTTTTATGATTATGAGATAAATCAATACGTCAACAATGAGGGTTTGTTGTAGTAATCTAAAATAACACGACAATATTATTAGGCTGTAGTAACAGAGTATCAGTTTATGGGAACTGGTACAAGGCCTACTCTGGATTTATCTTCGGTCTTTGAAATCCGCTTTATTTCTGCAAATAAATTAGGCTCCAAGAGGCGCTTTTACACGTAACAATTTTTTAACGTACCACTGCTTCTGGACAAGTGTAGGTAGGCTATTGACGAGTAGAAGCAGCGCAAGGATTTCGGTTTCAGCATCTTTGCAAAAATGTAAGTAACAACAATGATTGCAAGAAATTTTAACCCCCTTCCAAATTTTAATACAACACTCTACGAGACAAAAAACAAATAAGTAAATCTAAAATTTTAATTAAAAGCCTCCTAGCAACTATTCTTTTACGCGATGCGCATCCCATTCATTTATTACGATACTATTTATAAGTTGTTGATTTTTCCTTTATTCCTTCACAGTCTTAGGACCGTAAAAATTTAGAACTATGTTTGTAACAACCTAAACCCTTACAAATCATACTTTACTAAGAAACAATGAAAAATATTCACTTTGACTTTTTTCCGACGTATATCGGTAACTTTATAATCAAACAAATTACGTTTAGGACGGTAAGCGATACTATCATATTTTAATAAATTCAATTTACCCTATTATGTATAAATAAATACCTATCCATAAGAATGTGTCAAACATTAGTCCATGTGTTGCATTCAAGTGGTAAATGTTTTGCGCGAGAGCATCGGTCAGTAGCCAGATGTTGTCAATCTTAGGTTGGGACGAATGTAATCTAATAATTAAGTTAGAACTTTGGTTAAAATAAAACTATTGCTAATTAGTTTTGAATCTTTAACGTGATTGAATGGTGAATAGGAACTTTAGTCGGCTTTTCCGATATTAGTTAATATTATTATCGTTATAATAAGTAATGAATAAGTAATTAGTAGGAAAACCTAGGGCTCTACGTAAACTTTTAATTAACTATGTATTCCTTTATACCAATTGGAATAACATAAATTGGATATTAGAGAAATGCTAGTATCTTTGTAGATCTATCAGAGCCTGGAGTTCTATTGATTAATTAAGACAGGTTTAGAACCTCTGGTAACTTAAACTTTGCTTGCAAGGATTTTTTTTAAACAGGGAAGTGGGGCGCGGGGCGTGAATGTTTGGAGAGTTAAATAGTGTTGAGAGTAGAGATTCGGGATCAGTCCGTCGGGAGATGAGTTCTAGACCTCTTACTAATTTGCTGTACCGATCGCAATGGTAAAGAGATTAGTGCGTGAGTGCTCGAAGAAAACTCGCATTGGCTAGGCGTCGTCAGGTTCCTGAATGCACTAGGGCGGTGCTGGCCGGGGTGGCCTAGGCTGAGACTGAGACTTAGGGTAAAGGTAGGATGGAGAGCTGCAGTGTCTGGTATGTGAAATTTGTTTAGTTGGATTATACCTTGTCTTACAACAATTTTATTACAATTTAAATTGGTTATTTGTGATTGATATTTTAATTAAAATGATAAAAGTCATAATTTAATATCCCATTTTATGCCGTTAAAATATAAATTATATTTTTCTTTAAATTCTCATATTGTTTTCAACAGAATTTTTGACATAAATTTTGATTTTATTCTACTTTGAAATTTCTTGTAGGAACATAAAAGGGTTTGATCAGAGATAATTTATTTTCATATTTTAGTAATTTTATGATTTAATCGTCAATTTATTGATTTTTATTTAACACATTCGAAATCAATCCTAGTTTATAAATTTGAAGCATTTTTAATTAATTTGCCTTCATTTCTTATGTTAAATTTATGAACTTTGGTTTCAACTAGATTTAAAATATCTAAAACCTATTTTCATGATCTGGCGATGCAACGTCTTAATATTTTCTTGATAAATTAATTTGAAAGTTTATTTTTTTGTTTTGTGTTATGTACTGATTTTACGTGTTTTGTTTTATCGTCCTCAATTAAATTACGAATCGGAGGGTTTTTAGATTATCTACATTTACTAGATACAGATTTAACAACTTAAATACAAATATTTACACTGATAGGTACGAGTTGGGTTAACTATTGCAAAACTAGATTCTATTAAATAATAACCAATTGTACAAGTTCAGAACATGAATATATTTATTCCAAAAACAATTATTGGTATTTGCATTATAATGCCTTTATTTACGGCTTTAATTTTCCCTAAGAGTGGTAATTGAAGTGCTAATTTAATTTTTATTAAACGTTTTAAGACGTCATGTTTATTTGCGATAAACAAACATAACAAATTGGCATTTTATGCTCAATTGAGTGATTAGAAATATTATTTATTTTTCTTTCAAATTCCGGATTTAAAGTGAACAGGAATCTATTCTTTTTTAAATACAAAACATGTTATGAGTTTTATGCCCAGTTAAACTTTAAACCTGAAACAAATATAGTTTATTAGTTATGATGATCTTCTGTGAAGATTATCACCTTTTGAAACCTAATTTAAGTTAGATTTTATCTACCATCAAACTTATACGACGTATTGAGGTTTTAACAATTTATTGAATCCTGCTAGGTCTGTTAACATTTATATTTCATCTATTTACCTCCCTTAAGCACCTAAAAATTAAAACTAAGCATTTATTTTAAAGAGTTATTTAAGAACATAATTATTACTACATTAAGAAAATATGACTTCTATGTTACGACATTACGTTTAATATCAAACCGCAGATAACACAAACGCAACTACTATGATTTAGGGCTATACGGAATATTCGTCCTAGATTTAGACTGAGGTACTGTTAGGTAGGCAAAACCTTATCCTACCCTACTCCTTTAAACCCTATCCTATATCCTAACCTCTAAAGATAGATCCTTTGGAAACATTGGACTATTTTTAGGCATCCTACCTTTAGAAAATTTACAATACATCCTTATCCTGTAGACTGGGAAAAGAGTTTAATGTAAAGATATTGTCGATTTGACATTAAATTACATTTTCATAAATTTGCAAATGGTTACAATGCTATCTCCGGCTATCATGAATAGACTGCCAAAGGAACTTAAAATTATTCAATCTATGGAATCTAAATAATAGGGGTTGATGTGGGAATGTCGATGGTTCCATAGGCCGTACCACTGCTTTCATTAAATGCCTATAAAGGAGTCATCGGTATTTTTGGATTAACCTTGTATTATGAAAGAAATTCGTTATATATGCTTCCGATGGGTTCAGACGGAGTCACCATTGTAACTGTTATCGATCCAAGATCTATGTGTACTCTCGAGGCTGCCCAGGTGTTTGATTATATGGATACTATTTCTCCTGTCCCCTTAGGGCTGTACGGAGCACCAAGGATGCTCCCAGGTCCCGGGTTGTAAGCACTCACCTGATCATCAGTTGATCGAGCTTTGGCGGCTAGATGATTAGATACATAAGGAGATGGGTACTGGTACAGTGCTCACTTAATGTCATGTATTTATCGGAAGTATTCGGGGTTAGTTAGTAAATTAGTAACTTTGGTAGACTTCTCATGAAGTCTTAGTTAAATAAGTAATTAGTACTTATATTAGATTCTTTTATCCCAGTCTACCTTCTTGCGCCTGTTTACGGTTAAACCCGTGATTCAGGTAGATTCCTTTCCAATGGAGGTGACAAGTAGCTCCTGGTTTTGGTCATCACTGTGAATGGGGGCGATGGTGTGGGGCTCCTTCACCGCCCCTCGGGGCTTCCTTTTCCCAATTCTTAAAGGCGCATTCCCCAGGAAACTTATGAGAACTTATTTAGATATCCACGTACCTCTAAAAGAATCAGGGTTACTACTATTACTACTACATACACAACGTACGGTCCTACCATTTTATAACTAGACGATCACAAGGCCAAACTATTTAATTATTAAGGGATTATATTTGTGCTCCACTTCTTCTTCCTTCATTTTATTGAGAGGAGGTGGTGCTACCGACGATGTTGCTCTCTTTAGTAACTGAGTCGAGAGAGTAAATTCATTGGGTCGCAAAGGGGGGTTCGTTACAATTGGTGCCGTGACCAGGATAATAATATAAAACACTGGAACACGGTTATTTTATTTAATAGGCTTATAAGCCTACAATTGTTGCCGTGAAATGGAAAGAGGTTGAAAACGTGGATGTTTATTTAATCATATCTAAGTTGACTGGTTTGCGCGTTTAAGGAATTGGGGAAAGAGGGGGCGTAGAGCTTAGGAAAATCATAGGATTCATATTATGGGTGTTGTAATATGTATTTCACTATTACTAATTATTTTACTACTTAGTTAAGCGGGATAGTTGACTCTAATTTGCATTAATCTCACCATGATTTATAGGATTTTAAGATAACTTTTGTTAATAGTTTCATTCACTTAAATCAAATAGGTATGAATTGCAGAGTAAACAGTTTAAGTTATTAAATTAGGAAGATTTATCGCATAGGTTATTCTGAAATATGTTTTATTTTCACAATAATTTGATTGTATTAAACTAAACAAGAGTTTAAAAGTAACAATGGTAATTCACAACATTAGGCCGTCTAAGTGTGACTATTGTAATATTTCATGTCAGTTACCTAAACAAGATTATGGGTCAGTCATATTACAGGTTTTTGTTCGGAACCGCCAAATTTAATCCCTCGATCGTGAGTTATTCCAGACACAATTGAAATCAATTGTTATCGCGGCACGCGCCTGCCGCCTGGGCGTTGAGGGATTAAACAACAGTTCGAGTTACAGTATTTCGGTACCGTGTTCTTATTAACTATAACTTTTGGCCACACGCACGTTTTGCTTACTCGATGAACAACAAAGGCTTATGTGTCCCATGATCATAGGCATAGGCATTTTGATGAATTAATAAACATAGCTAATGTTACCCGAGTAGATCTCGCCGACAGGAAAGATTTAATGGCTTTAACTAAAACAACACTCGGCTCTATTATTGCTTTGTTAATATTATTGAGCGTGAGAGTTCGGACTCAGCTGCAAATACTTATCGATGCTAAAACACCACAAGAGGTCTTGTCACATAAATAATTAAGTTAAACACATGTTGTAAGAGTTTAGTTTTTCTTTGTTGTCAAATTTACGACAAATGTGTTGGCATGTCAATTGAATAAGTAGATCCCAACAACCTTTCGAGAAGTAATAATTCACAAGTTAGTGATATTTGAAGTGGGTTTAAATGAGGTCTAAAATTCAAAACGTGTTTCATGTGTTTCAAGTACACTTAACTTTGGGTTTTTTTATGTTGATTTATTGCTCGGTCATTTAGTAGGTTCAAGTTTAAAAAGCTAGTTTAGATAAATAACATAAGTATCGACAGATGACTTTAAGTCCCTTTAGACTAATATTATAGTATAGTAGGAAAAAAATAGGGATACGGGTAAATTGAACCACATCTTGAAAGATTGGTACTACTTAACGTGTTAAAAAGTAAGAGCCATAAATATTTTCCCAGCACTAGAATAAAATAAATACATTTAATTAATGACATTTTACAATTTCGGGAATAACTAATTTCATTTGATTTGAATTATATTTGGGTTTGAAATAATAATTTATACATTATGTAGATACGGAAAACATACTCTAGCTATATGATTAAAACGTTATTAGGTTTTAACTTAACCAATTAGTTGAATTAAAGGGATGAGGGCTATTAACAATCCAAATTATTTAAACATTTTGTAGGTTTCAGAGGTTAAAAATCTATTATTTATAGTGTCCGGTTCGATTCCGGAAATGGTGTTATGGGTCTAACGCCTTTAGCTCTTAACAACACTTTATTTATTGGATTAATGTTTATAGAATGCAGTAGTCACGGGTTCGATTCCTAGATTAGTTACTTTCATGAAAAGAATTTAATTACGGAACCTTGTCTATATGTGTAAAGATATTTAAACATACTTAGTTTAAGAAAGGATATAGTTGATTATGTCTTAATTTTATTTATGGTTGTAAGGACAAATTTATGAGGTTTTGGTTCGACTCCAAGACTATAGCTAAGCGGATAGTTCGGTTCTTAGGTATAGCGGGGGCGTGTGAAAGTGTTATTTTATTACCTCGAGGTTTTATATAACCCAAATGCTTAGTGGCTAAATGGTTACCTCAGTTCCTGGTTCGATTCCGGGTTCGTGTACAAAAGACTAAAAAATAACTGACAAATATGAAAAGCTATGTAGTTAGTTACCTTTAATTTTGGAATTAATAGCGAAGTGAGAGGAAAAATAAACTATTAGTCTTCGGTTCGACTCCGGGACTGTGTATCGGACTAGTTTAAACATAAGATCAATTTTAACCTAGTGGCATAGTGAGTCAATTACTACTTTAGTCTCTGGTTCGACTCCGGGACTGTGTTAAACTAGGTTAGTATCATAGAAAGACCATATTAATAGTTTTAAACATAAGATCAATTTTAACCTAGTGGCATAGTGAGTCAATTACTATTTTAGTCTCTGGTTCGACTCCGGGACTATGTTAAATTAGTTTGGTATCATAAAGATACCATATTAATAGTTTCTAAATTGTTTAAAGCGTAGTAGCATAGTGAGTCAATTACTACTTTGGTATCCGGTTCGATTCCGGGACTGTGTTAAAATAGGTTGTTATCATAGGTCATCTAAATAATTTTAAACAATAGGTTAATTTAAGCCTAGTAGCATAGTTAGTAATAAATTACTTCTTCGGTCTCTGGTTCGATTCCGGGACTAGTATAGATTACTTGTCTACCTGTAGTGGGGGCGAAATGATTAATGACATAAACTAGTTATATTAATATATTTTAAACTAGCATCTTAGTGGTTAGAAATTAATTGTACCGGGTTCGATTCCTGTACAGTGGTCAGTTAGCTAGTTTGTTGTGAAGAAACTAGTATTTTATCTTATTTTACAAGTTAAATTATAATGGCTTCATATAAGTTTACTTTTACTTTAATGGTTAAAATAAATAACCAAGTCGTCGCGGCGTCGGTTCAATTCCTGGACGCTTTGAATAGTGGGGTTTTTATCAGTACAGTGTTGGAACATAAGAGCTATTTTTAATATTACGATTCACAATAGTATTAACGGGTTCGATTCCCGAGTACTCAATCGTGATTATTTATAATAATTAATTTATTTACCATCTCACTAAAGCAATGATCGGATATAATTTGAAATATAAATGATTTAATAACAGGAAGTGGTATTACTGTAAATAAATGGATATTTCAAGCATACTCATATTCTTATCTCTGTATGCCAGCGTAGTAGTGTGCATGGAGATGCGGGTTCGAGTCCCATCTCAGACATAGTTTTGCGAAGTTAAGGGCTGATATTATGATTGTGGATGGGTTGCTGTAGTATTAAATAGTGTAAGTAGGTAAATGATTATTTATTATCAAAAGCTAAATTAATCTATAATGTGTTTCAAAACTAATTGCGTTTTAGTTATTAGTAAAATCAATTATATTACATTTACTCGTGTGTCTAGATGGATGGGTATTTGTATTCAAAAGCATTTAAAATATGACGATAATTTAGAAAATTAAATGTTTGTGGTTTTTGTATTTTATTAGACATCCTAATTTGTTGACCCAAAGCACCCACAACATTAAATTAGTTGAGGAATAGGTGTTAGGTTAAAATGTCCAATTTACTGTAAATAGGTGAATTGAACATTGTCAGTTTTGAACTGGTCCTCAGCTGATTTAAACTCTACACCAAACCAGATCTGAGCACACTGCACATGCTCCAAGTATTTAATGGTTGTTAGGTGGTGCAGAGTTCTAAGTTTGAAGATTACTTCTTGTAAAATGCCGTCTATTGCTGTTAAACGTCAATTATTTTCTTGTAGGGGTATGTCGACGGTATCAGGTTCAAACGTATAGCACGATCGGACTGATAGTGTCAACATATTGTCACTAGGACTGAGCTTGCCTCACAACCAAGCTTCCTTACGGAGAAACTCTGATTGCCTGGCGATAGTACCACCAGTACTTAAGTATATTGGATTCTCGGAACTTCTGTACTACTGATACAGACATTGATGCTTGGTTTAAATACACACAACACATTATTTTGGGTACACATGTTAATAAATAAGATTGGTTATGATTATACTAAACATAAGATTGACTTTGTCTAGGGACATACCTAACTCTCTATCCTATGCAGTAATGGTTGATTATTTAGATTATAATCGAAAAAAAAAACCTTGTTTACCTAAGCTTAAATTGTTTAGTTGCAAGGAACGTTGTTGTGTTGATACACATTGGTAGTTTATTTGGTATAAAAAATAGTAATTAAAATATTCGTAATTTTAATAAAACAAATGTAAGGTTAGGTCATTAACCATACTCATTAAAGAAGGTTAGAGGAAAAAAAATACCTATCTATAAAAAAATACAGGAACATTTGAATATATTATAAATAGTTATTAGTTCATTTGAAATAAATTAATGGATTTGAAGGGTTTGGTCGTGTAATTTGAAAATTTTTACTCCAGTAAATTACATAAAACTTTTGGGGGCGATTGTAACAACCTAAACCCTTACAAATCATACTTTACTAAGAAACAATGAAAAATATTCACTTTGACTTTTTTCCGACGTATATCGGTAACTTTATAATCAAACAAATTACGTTTAGGACGGTAAGCGATACTATCATATTTTAATAAATTCCATTTACCCTATTATGTATAAATAAATACCTATCCATAAGAATGTGTCAAACATTAGTCCATGTGTTGCATTCAAGTGGTAAATGTTTTGCGCGAGAGCATCGGTCAGTAGCCAGATGTTGTCAATCTTAGGTTGGGACGAATGTAATCTAATAATTAAGTTAGAACTTTGGTTAAAATAAAACTATTGCTAATTAGTTTTGAATCTTTAACGTGATTGAATGGTGAATAGGAACTTTAGTCGGCTTTTCCGATATTAGTTAATATTATTATCGTTATAATAAGTAATGAATAAGTAATTAGTAGGAAAACCTAGGGCTCTACGTAAACTTTTAATTAACTATGTATTCCTTTATACCAATTGGAATAACATAAATTGGATATTAGAGAAATGCTAGTATCTTTGTAGATCTATCAGAGCCTGGAGTTCTATTGATTAATTAAGACAGGTTTAGAACCTCTGGTAACTTAAACTTTGCTTGCAAGGATTTTTTTTAAACAGGGAAGTGGGGCGCGGGGCGTGAATGTTTGGAGAGTTAAATAGTGTTAAGAGTAGAGATTCGGGATCAGTCCGTCGGGAGATGAGTTCTAGACCTCTTACTAATTTGCTGTACCGATCGCAATGGTAAAGAGATTAGTGCGTGAGTGCTCGAAGAAAACTCGCATTGGCTAGGCGTCGTCAGGTTCCTGAATGCACTAGGGCGGTGCTGGCCGGGGTGGCCTAGGCTGAGACTGAGACTTAGGGTAAAGGTAGGATGGAGAGCTGCAGTGTCTGGTATGTGAAATTTGTTTAGTTGGATTATACCTTGTCTTACAACAATTTTATTGCAATTTAAATTGGTTATTTGTGATTGATATTTTAATTAAAATGATAAAAGTCATAATTTAATATCCCATTTTATGCCGTTAAAATATAAATTATATTTTTCTTTAAATTCTCATATTGTTTTCAACAGAATTTTTGACATAAATTTTGATTTTATTCTACTTTGAAATTTCTTGTAGGAACATAAAAGGGTTTGATCAGAGATAATTTATTTTCATATTTTAGTAATTTTATGATTTAATCGTCAATTTCACATTCGAAATCAATCCTAGTTTATAAATTTGAAGCATTTTTAATTAATTTGCCTTCATTTCTTATGTTAAATTTATGAACTTTGGTTTCAACTAGATTTAAAATATCTAAAACCTATTTTCATGATCTGGCGATGCAACGTCTTAATATTTTCTTGATAAATTAATTTGAAAGTTTATTTTTTTGTTTTGTGTTATGTACTGATTTTACGTGTTTTGTTTTATCGTCCTCAATTAAATTACGAATCGGAGGGTTTTTAGATTATCTACATTTACTAGATACAGATTTAACAACTTAAATACAAATATTTACACTGATAGGTACGAGTTGGGTTAACTATTGCAAAACTAGATTCTATTAAATAATAACCAATTGTACAAGTTCAGAACATGAATATATTTATTCCAAAAACAATTATTGGTATTTGCATTATAATGCCTTTATTTACGGCTTTAATTTTCCCTTAGAGTGGTAATTGAAGTGCTAATTTAATTTTTATTAAACGTTTTAAGACGTCATGTTTATTTGCGATAAACAAACATAACAAATTGGCATTTTATGCTCAATTGAGTGATTAGAAATATTATTTATTTTTCTTTCAAATTCCGGATTTAAAGTGAACAGGAATCTATTCTTTTTTAAATACAAAACATGTTATGAGTTTTATGCCCAGTTAAACTTTAAACCTGAAACAAATATAGTTTATTAGTTATGATGATCTTCTGTGAAGATTATCACCTTTTGAAACCTAATTTAAGTTAGATTTTATCTACCATCAAACTTATACGACGTATTGAGGTTTTAACAATTTATTGAATCCTGCTAGGTCTGTTAACATTTATATTTCATCTATTTACCTCCCTTAAGCACCTAAAAATTAAAACTAAGCATTTATTTTAAAGAGTTATTTAAGAACATAATTATTACTACATTAAGAAAATATGACTTCTATGTTACGACATTACGTTTAATATCAAACCGCAGATAACACAAACGCAACTACTATGATTTAGGGCTATACGGAATATTCGTCCTAGATTTAGACTGAGGTACTGTTAGGTAGGCAAAACCTTATCCTACCCTACTCCTTTAAACCCTATCCTATATCCTAACCTCTAAAGATAGATCCTTTGGAAACATTGGACTATTTTTAGGCATCCTACCTTTAGAAAATTTACAATACATCCTTATCCTGTAGACTGGGAAAAGAGTTTAATGTAAAGATATTGTCGATTTGACATTAAATTACATTTTCATAAATTTGCAAATGGTTACAATGCTATCTCCGGCTATCATGAATAGACTGCCAAAGGAACTTAAAATTATTCAATCTATGGAATCTAAATAATAGGGGTTGATGTGGGAATGTCGATGGTTCCATAGGCCGTACCACTGCTTTCATTAAATGCCTATAAAGGAGTCATCGGTATTTTTGGATTAACCTTGTATTATGAAAGAAATTCGTTATATATGCTTCCGATGGGTTCAGACGGAGTCACCATTGTAACTGTTATCGATCCAAGATCTATGTGTACTCTCGAGGCTGCCCAGGTGTTTGATTATATGGATACCATTTCTCCTGTCCCCTTAGGGCTGTACGGAGCACCAAGGATGCTCCCAGGTCCCGGGTTGTAAGCACTCACCTGATCATCAGTTGATCGAGCTTTGGCGGCTAGATGATTAGATACATAAGGAGATGGGTACTGGTACAGTGCTCACTTAATGTCATGTATTTATCGGAAGTATTCGGGGTTAGTTAGTAAATTAGTAACTTTGGTAGACTTCTCATGAAGTCTTAGTTAAATAAGTAATTAGTACTTATATTAGATTCTTTTATCCCAGTCTACCTTCTTGCGCCTGTTTACGGTTAAACCCGTGATTCAGGTAGATTCCTTTCCAATGGAGGTGACAAGTAGCTCCTGGTTTTGGTCATCACTGTGAATGGGGGCGATGGTGTGGGGCTCCTTCACCGCCCCTCGGGGCTTCCTTTTCCCAATTCTTAAAGGCGCATTCCCCAGGAAACTTATGAGAACTTATTTAGATATCCACGTACCTCTAAAAGAATCAGGGTTACTACTATTACTACTACATACACAACGTACTGTTACACCCTTTCAATGTTAGCATAAGGGCTGACCAGTACTGTCTCCTGCTGCATCAGCATTTTTAGTCTAGAGTCCGGCTCGCCCGCTTCTCGGGCTCGCGGCATAGCCAGTCGGTTCCAGCTCTTCGCGCGTGACGGTTGCCACCTCCAAATTAACTCGTGTGTTTTTACTTACCATTTCTAGTGTAATTAATTATCTTTTTTAAAACCTAAATCCCCGAGCCCGTTCTAACATTGGTGGCAGCGTAAAGGGATCAATATAAGTGGTTCCCGGTTCGTCTCCGTACACTTTCGTGCTTTGTGTAAAAAGTGAAATTTATATAACAAAACTTTACTTCAAAAACTTTATACTTACCATATCGTTTATCGTGGTGTGTTACCGTCGCCGCTCACCGTATCCTGCTATATTGGAACTGGACTCATCTTCGCAATCCCACTATCTCCACTGCATCCTGGAAAGAAACATCATCGAATCCTACAAACACCGCTGTATCCTGCCTAGTGCCTGCCTGTAAGACATCAATCACATCATCCACCCGCCAACAATAATCGCCGCTTCAAGCTCCGTGTCCCGCCGAGTTCGAGTCGCCTTATCGCAGGAATGCGATCACTTCCCGTCGTCGCCGTGCTCGCAGTCTACGCAACATTGTCGCTGTGAGTCTGGCCTTTCATTCAAATTATATTATAGACAATTCCTTTGTGTGCAACAGTGTTGTTAATTATAAGCCGTGTTTAGGTTTTATTTCTTTGTGCTATTCTAAGCTACGTAATTGTGTAAAATGTCTGAATCCAAGGCGCTCAAAGACCAACTCCAGGTTCCCCAAAACATAGAACTACCACTGTCGGAAGACGAAAGGGCAACAAGCCCAGTGGTGGACTTCGAAAAGAAAAAAGGGAAGAAAACCCCTACCAGCTCAGGTCTTAACATAGATCTCAACATTCTTCTAAAATTCGTTAAACCCTATGACGGAAGTAGGGAAACACTTAACTCCTTCATAATAAACTGTAATAACGCTTATAACCTCGCAACGGAAGTGCAAAAACACATTGTATTCAAGTATATCCTATGTCAGCTACAGGACAAGGCAGAAGTTGCGTGCTCAATAAAAGAATTCAATAGTTGGGAACAACTCAAAGATTTTCTGAAAACACAATTTAGTGAAAGGAAACACTACTCCCATCTTCTTACCGACCTGCAGGAATGCAAACAGGGCCAAAATGAAAATGTCAGTCAGTACTCCTTGCGGGTGGAGACCTGCTTATCACAACTCCTAACCGAAATTTCTTTATCGAATACGAAGGTAAAGGAACTTCCTGGCAGGACAGCCGCCATGGAAGACCTTGCCCTCCACCATTATTTGATGGGGCTATACCCGAGGATTTCAAACATCGTCAGGTGTAGGTCCCCCAAAAACCTAAATGAAGCGATCAACCTTGCCATATCCGAAGAAAGAATCCAACAGACTCTTTATAGAAAGCCCTCACCGGAACAGTCAAAAGGTTCTAACAACCGTTTCGTCAAACCACCTAACCGGCCCAACAATCAATCAACAACCTCTCAGGCTCAAACCTCTTCCAACCCTACCACTTCCGGCTTAGTCTGCCGTTACTGCAAATTCCCGGGTCATAGTATCGAAAACTGTAGGAAACGGGAATACAACAACAAAATAAGGAATCAAAGATCCCCAAATAACAACAACCAACAATTTCCAAACCAACAATTTCGTAAAGTAAACTTTACCCAACAGGACGATGAAGGACACGACGAAATTGACAATAACACCTCCGATGATTTAAACGAATAATGGGCTCCCGGCGGTGTCCCGTGAGTCCAACGCCTCGTCCTATTTCGTTCCTATATCGAAAGGCACCTACTAAATCCACTGTATCTACCAAATCCGCTAAACCTGCTAAATCCACTGTATCTGCCAAATCCACTGAATCTGCCAAATCCTCTGAATCTACTAAATCCACTGAATCTACCAAATCCACTGAATCTGCCAAATCCACTGAACCTACCAAATCCACTGAATCTACCAAATACGCTGAATCTACCAAATCCGCTGAATCTGCCAAATTCACGAAATCTATCAAATTCGCGAAATCTACCAAATCCGTTGAATCTGCCAAATCCACTGAATCCGCCAAAGTCGCGAAATCTACCAAATCCGTTGAATCTGCCAAATCTGCTGTATCTGCAGAATCATATCTACCACTTTCAAAAATAAATAAAGAAAATCAAATTTACGAAATATCGTTTGACCCGTCCAAGAAATCGTTACCACACGTCGTCATAAATACCACATCCTCCGAATTGCCCCTATCTCTCCTGGTTGACACAGGCTCTTCCATCAGTCTCCTGAAAAAATCAGTTATTAAATCTCACAAACTCCTTAGTGGAGAGATACTGAAACTAAAAGGATTCAACTCCACCGACGACTCCATCCCAACATTAGGCTCTTTCAATTTGACTATTCCCCTGAATAACAAGGATTCTATCAAACACAAATTTCACGTAATCGAAAACATAGACTTCCCCTATGATGGTATCGTAGGTAACGACCTTCTCAACAATTTCAAAGGCAGTATTAACTTCACACAAGAAGTTCTCAAACTCGGTAAACATAACCTCAAATTATACTTTACCGATCCCTATTACATTATTCCAGCCCGCACTGAAAAGGTAATAGAATGCTCAGTTTCCAATGCCGACCTAAAGGAAGGTCTCATTCTAGATCAAAGTCCGTCTGACAACCTCCTAATTGCTAATTGCCTCGTCCGGGTTAAAGAAAATAAAAGAGTTAACCTCACAGTTATCAACACCTCTGAATCCTCAATTACATTAAAAACAAACCTCAATTTAAGGCTGACGCCTATCAGTTCCATTTCTCAATCTAACAACGACTCAATCGCTGTCAACCATATAAATCACACAAATCATACTAATTCCGCTGAAAGAACTCAACAAGTTCTCAGCATGCTAAGAATTGATCATTTAAACGGGGAAGAAGCTGACGCTCTCCTGCAACTATGCTCCGACTTTTCCGACATATTCCATCTGCCTCATGAGAAACTCTCTTATACCAATGCTATTAAACACGACATAAAAACAACATCCGAAGTTCCAATCCATACTAAATCCTACAGATTCCCTGAAGTCCATAAACAAGAAGTAGAAAAACAAATTAATAAAATGCTCCAACAAGAAATCATAGAACCCTCTGTATCCCCATGGTCCTCACCAATCTGGGTGGTACCAAAAAAACTTGATGCCTCCGGTGAACAAAAATGGCGAATTGTCATTGATTATAGAAAACTGAATGACATCACAATAGGTGATACCTATCCTATTCCCCAAATAACGGAAATCCTAGATCAACTCGGCAACAGTAAATATTTCTCAACCCTAGATCTAGCATCAGGATTCCATCAAATTCCAGTTAATAACCCCGAAAAAACAGCTTTCAATGTGCCTCAGGGCCACTTCCAGTTCACCCGCATGCCCTTCGGTCTCAAAAATGCACCTTCCACATTTCAACGGCTGATGAATACAGCCCTATCTGGCCTACAGGGCATCCGCTGCTTCGTGTATCTCGACGATATTGTAACATACTCATTTGATCTGTCCTCTTCAATTCAGAACTTACGAGAAGTATTCCAAAGACTTCGAAAATTCAACCTCAAACTCCAGCCAGATAAGTGTGAGTTCCTCAGACGTGAGGTCGCTTATCTCGGCCATATAATCACGACCGAAGGAGTCAAACCCAATCCAGATAAAATTAAAGCCGTTGTCGAGTTCCCAATTCCAAACTCACCCAAAGACATTAAATCCTTCCTCGGACTCGTTTCCTACTATCGCCGATTCATTCCAGATTTTTCAAAAATCTCCAAACCCCTTACAACCCTACTCAAAAAGGATACTCCCTTTAATTGGGAAAACCAGCAGCAAGTTGCTTTCGACCTACTAAAGCAGAAACTTACCACCGCTCCAGTCCTCTGTTACCCTGATTTCTCCCAACCATTCATCCTCACCTGTGATGCCTCAAACCACGCTATTGGCGCCGTCCTATCCCAGGGTCCCATCGGTAAGGACCGACCCGTTGCATATGCCTCACGCACACTTAATAAAAGCGAAGTCAACTATAGCACCACTGAAAAAGAACTTCTTGCAATTCTTTTCGGCTGCAAAACCTTCAGACCCTACCTTTATGGAAGAAAATTTCAAATAATTACCGATCATAGACCCCTTAGATGGCTATTTAACCATAAAGACCCAAGTAGCAAAATGCAACGCTGGCGCCTCAAGCTCGAGGAATTCGAATATGAAATCGTTTACCGCAAAGGTAGACTCAACTCCGCGGCTGACGCCCTCTCTCGTCATCCAGTAAATCCTATAATACCCGAAGATCCGGATCAACCTGAAAACCCTGTCCCTTCTAATCCAATTCAAGATCCAAATCCAGGAGATCCCCTTGGTTATAGTGATTATAGCCAACCCTTCAGTCCCCTTACGTTGGAGGACTTAGACATACAACTACCCACTGTTTCCGATAATGATGGTGATAGCATGCCCTGCATCGACCTGCTGGAAGACGATAACGAAATCCCACTTCCATACAGTCCTGAAACTACTAATCCAACAAATCCCACTGATGCTTCTAACCCAACGATACCTTCTAAATCCAATGATCCTGTACCACCTCCAGGTGCAGGCACCCTTACCACTCCTAACCCTGAAATACAAAACCCACTGCATCCTTCTATTCCAAATCCTGAAAACCAAATTCCACTAAACCCTCCTAGCCCTAACCCCGAAACAATAGAAACGACACCCCAAGACTCCGATCCACCATTACAACAACCTGCTACCTCAAATGATAACGACTACTCCAAATTCCTAAAAGACATCAACAACAAGAATATGAATTTCAACACGACAATCCTAGAACATAACAAGTCCCTCCTAAAAACTCATTGCAAATCCATTATCATTCCCACATCCATGGACCTAGACGATTCCAATGCATATGTCCCGGAAATATTAGAAAACCTTACTAACGCAGAAGAAATTCGACAGATAGAAAAGGAATTATACTCATTCGATAAACTTCCTGAAATAAATAACAAATCCATTTACCTTATTTACAATAAGGTACATCACTTCGACGAAAGTACTTACCCCGAAATTTACCAAACCTTAAAAACTATCAGAAACCATATCATGTCGACCTCCACAAACGAAATTAATGAAATTGCCATATCCGATTTTAAGAATCAATTCCAAAAACACTCCTTTGCTAAAATATACAACATCCTAGTTTACCTTTTCCATGAAACCAATATAACTATAAATATCTATCATAATAACATGTGAAATAAAGAAAATACTAAAGGAAAATCACGACCTTCCGATTGCCGGCCACTTGGGCTGCAATCGAATGCTAAGCAGAATCCAAGAACGTTACTATTGGAAAGGAATGAAAACCGATGTCGAAACTTACATAAAAAACTGTTCATCTTGCCAATCAAATAAAGCCCTTAGAAGAACGAATAGAGCACCAATGCAAATTACTACTACCTCTACTAGTCCATTCCAACGAATAGCATTGGATATCGTTGGTCCACTCCCTGAATCCGGTCCCGCAAAACTCAAATACATACTCACGATACAGGACGATCTGACTAAATTCTCGGTTGTATACCCTCTACGTAGCGTCACAACAGAAGAAACAACAGATTCGTTAGTACATTTCATTTCTTTATTTGGCATCCCGAGATCCATCCTTACGGATCAAGGAACAAACTTCACCGCGGACCTATTCAAGAAAACGTGTGACTTTTTAAAAATAAAACAGATTTGGTCTACCCCGTACCATCCTCAAACTCAAGGGGCTCTGGAAAGGAGCCACTCCACCCTCAAGGAATATCTAAAATCTTACGTTAACGAGAACCAGGATGACTGGCCTCGTTACGTTTACACAGCCATCTTGGCCTACAACTCTGCAGTCCACTGCACCACCAATTTCACACCATACGAACTGCTGTTCGGACATAAAACCTTCATCCCTGATTCCGTCTTTAACCAAGACCTCACTACATACCCTGACTATATCCGCATGCTCCAACATCGGCTAAAATTGTCCTGGGAACGGGCAGTCCAAAACATTCAACATTCAAAAGAAAGATCTAAGAACTATTACGACCACAGGACCCGTCTTGTCCAATATAAAGTAGGCGACTTTGTTTACCTGAAAAATCATCTAAGGCTACGCAAAGCTCTCTCGCCCATATGGAAAGGGCCATATAAAGTAATCGCCATCCACGGGAACAATACGCTTACTCTTCTTATAAACAGACGACATGTTAAGCATCACTATGACGAAGTGAAATTAGCTGGCGTCTTCCCCAGTTCTCCCTAGGTTAAGAATTAAGCTTATTCAAAATAGTATTATTACGGTAGTATTATAGTAGTGTTAATATTAGGACCATAGTTATCTTAGTAGTAATAACGGGATTAAATTTAATAAACTCTACGTTTATTGACTTCTTTTATTTTTAGTGCGTCAACTTCTGCAACGCCAAGTTTCGTTAAACCAATTCCGTCAAGCTCAGGCATTTACTTCGATTATATTGGAAAAACTAAAATTAATAATGGTCACCTAGATATATTAATCCCCGTAGATATTTCTTACCTTAAGCCACATATACAAAATATCAACCTAGTAATAGATAAAATTAAATACATTTGTGAACAAGTAGCGTCACTGGATAATTCTGAGTGTCGTAATATCCTCCAACCTTTCACTGTCCGCTTTAGAGACATTATAAAGGAATACTCTTCCATCATCCACCTAATAGATAGTAGAGCTAAACGGAGTGCATGGATTGGTGGAATAGGTACAGCCATGAAACAAATCTTTGGCACCTTGGACGAAGATGATGCTATCAAATACGATACAGCAATCAATCATGTACAAAACAATCAAAAGAGATTGGCTTCCTTAATGAAAGATCACATATTAGTAACTACATCGATGCTATCCAAATATAATGAAACTCTTAACAAAATTAAGGTTAACGAAGCCAACCTCGATACAGCTATCAACAAGCTCTCTACCGTACTTGGAAACATCACAAAAACTACGAATAACTTATTAATAGATTCCGAGATAAATTCAATTTTTACAAATTTAGAAACATCCCTGCTCACGCTTTCCTTTCAAATGGAAGACATAACTAGTTCGATATTATTCAGCAGTGTCAATGTCTTACACCCATCAGTCATAACTCCGCGCCAACTGTATACAGAGCTTGCTGATAACTACAGGCATTTGCCCGACAGTTTCGAATTAGCTGTAGATTTAGACATAAATTTAATCCATGTTATTTTAAGTATCAGTAAGTTAGTTAGTTATTATGTTAGTGATAAAATAATGTTTATATTGCAAGTACCATTAGTAAACCCGCGTCAATTTTATATGTATAACAACATTCCATTACCCATTCCACATAATGCGACAAGGCCAGACTCATTCAGTGTTATAGTACCCAGCCACAAGTACGTGATGATCACCAAGGATAAACTGCACTACAGTACCCTGGACTCCCTGGAAAAGTGCAAAAACATCGACTCCCAAAATTATGTGTGTGAAATAGTGAAAGTGCTCCCTACCAGTGAAAACCCCAGTTGTGAAAGCGAACTGCTATCTAATGTCATAACAAAAATCCCCACGCAGTGTAAAACCGAATTTATTCGAGGAAACCTGGACATTTGGAAACCACTCCGAAATAATAAATGGATATTTATCCAAACCGTACTTAGTAAATTATCTATAGATTGTTTAAATTATGAACTTACGGAAACTAATGTAATAGGAACAGGAATTGTCGAAATTCCTACACACTGTAAAGCATTTTCCAGAGACACAGAACTGTTACCTAATTATAATGTAATGAATATAAGTCTGCCTGTTATTAACTTAGATTTTAACCTAATTAACGATACATGTTGTAGCCTAACGAAATTTGTTAAAGTAGCCGATAATGTCCCTATTGCAGATTTAAAAGACTTAGATTTAAACAATATTGATTTTTCAAAAACTGTCAATAATAAAATTATTTCAAAACTAGATAAAATTACCCAAGAACCACACGTTATAAAATATGGGGCTCATTATTCATCCCTTACCCTATTTTTAATACTCATTATTTTTATCACTGTATTTTATAATTTTCATTATAAGAAATTGTTAATTAATAAACCTGGCAACATTCACGATGTCGAACAGATCGAACTTCCAATTATCAGTCCCAAAAACAAGACAAAAGACATACCTACCGACACAGAACCAGTAGCAGTAGAAGTCGAAGAGACTTTCCCCAAAATCCGTAGAAACCTGTAAAATATTGAATACTTACCCTTAATCATCCATAAACTTAGAGGATTGAACCCCTAAGTTTAGTCTCAATGGGGGGAGATGTTACACCCTTTCAATGTTAGCATAAGGGTTGACCAGTACTGTCTCCTGCTGCATCAGCATTTTTAGTCTAGAGTCCGGCTCGCCCGCTTCTCGGGCTCGCGGCATAGCCAGTCGGTTCCAGCTCTTCGCGCGTGACGGTTGCCACCTCCAAATTAACTCGTGTGTTTTTACTTACCATTTCTAGTGTAATTAATTATCTTTTTTAAAACCTAAATCCCCGAGCCCGTTCTAACAGTACGGTCCTACCATTTTATAACTAGACGATCACAAGGCCAAACTATTTAATTATTAAGGGATTATATTTGTGCTCCACTTCTTCTTCCTTCATTTTATTGAGAGGAGGTGGTGCTACCGACGATGTTGCTCTCTTTAGTAACTGAGTCGAGAGAGTAAATTCATTGGGTCGCAAAGGGGGGTTCGTTACATGTTGCGAAAAATATTTTCGGGTAAAAACTTGTCCTACATTTTTGACTGCATAAATGGGCTCTAAACACGATACTTAACTCCTATAAAAATTTGGAAGGTGATGAAAAAGTAATTTTGTATAAATTATACCATAAAGGCTTCTCCCTACCAGTAAAGTTGCGATCGCTAACCCGCTAGCTGGCTATTATGGCAAATAAAGTTAAGCAGTAGACTGATGTACGCTGAAGGCAGTTTTCCACAACAGATAAAAATGACAGTAAAAATAAAACTAAGATCAAAAATATAATTAATTTATTTTCCATATTATTACATAAAACATATAAAATTAACACAGCCAACCAACGCATTTCTTTTGTAGGAACTTGCCTATAAGGTAAAACATATTTAAAATCTGAACAGAGCCTTACAAAAAGTCAAGAACTATACAGTCTGTTAAAATCACTTGTTTCAATACATAAAAAGAAAGAAATAACAAAAAAAGGAAAGAAATACATAGGAAACAGTACAATTAGTTATCGACTGAATTGATATTTATACTGTGAACATTACTTTATTATGACTTGTACAGGATAATTTTAATTTTTGAATAAAACTACATAAAATTATCTATTTCTTATATAAGTTATTTAATAAATATACAACGTGTTCCTTTTGATATCCCATAACTCTAGGGTATTAAACAGACCATGGTAAAGAATCAAATTGCATAAATGAATTATTTTTCAATTTTTTTTTTTTTTGTTTAATTTTTTCATACAAAATAATTCTAAAAAGTCACGACTGTTTATGTATAACACCTTTACCTTGTTATGAATGAACTTTTGAATGAAAATGATTTACTCGTACCTATTTATCAATGAAACACCCACACACGACAATGTTTTTTACAAGTTACGCTCTCCCGCTACTTTACTACTACATTTTAGTCTAAGTTTGCCAACGTCTCGCAAAACTAAGGATTCGCCATACTGGTTACATTTTTTTAACAAATTTAACAAAAATTGATGTTATATTCGAAACTATTGATTTTTGAACCACATGTTCTAGGGCGTTTTATATTATTTTTACCTATAGTACATAACCTTAGAGTTATGAGATAGCAAAAGGAACACGTTGTTTATGCTTAGCACGGTAAATACAATTTGTCACTTGCTTCATACAATTTTATATCCCATATGCATAAAATATATATATATATTTTATATTATATATTTTATATTTAGGTTTATAATTTTCTTAAGGTGAGGCTAAAATTAAATTACTTAATTCTATATTTCTAGAAAAATAAAATATTTTATCTTTGTGTTGCCACTCTAGTATAGAATATCAATATTCAAAATCTATAGTTAATTTTATAATGTAAATGTAAGTTAGTTTGTTACGCTTTCACGTGAAAGCTGCTTTACCGATCATCATGAAATTTTGTCCACATATTTTTGGAGGTATTAGAAGTAATATTAGATAGTATATTTTTTAATTTTATCCGCGTAGGACGTCGCAGGCAACAAGTAGTAAAATAATAAACGCGAGTTTCTATGCATGCTTGTTACTATTTAAAAACTCTCCCGTAAAATAGCTCAGAAACTGGAATATTCGGGGATAAATTATATCTACTGTATGATATAATTAATTCCCGAATTCCGTCTAGTTCTCACGCAGTAATAGTTGTATTACTTTAAAGACTGGATCTTTCCCATCCTTATGACCATCAAGAAGATTACGGGAGAACATGGCGCTTGCAACGGTTCCGAAATATAGGAAACTCAATAAATAAGGTCCATGGTATAAACCCCGAATCAAATAACTCTAGTGATAGTTACCATGAAAGTTTAAATCAGATGATTTTTTAATTGATATAACCATCGATAGTAAAACTATTTTTGACTGGCAACACTTATCTTTAACAATAAACATTGCCACACTGTACAGACGACAACAAATCAAGCTATACACATTGATGCTGTTGACATAGGCTAGTCAGTGCCGTAAATAGGGCGGTGCCACCGGTGCCCAGGCACAGGGCTTAGACTCTGGGGGCCGCAAGAATGGCCAGACCAGGCAGGACTATTATTTTTTCGGTTTGCTCCTGATAAGTTCCCGCGCTACGCCTGTTGTGCACGATTCCAGCACATACTTACATGCCAGTATCATCAAATATATTAATAAGTCTGCTACCTTCCCTATTCAAAAATATAGTTTGCAGGGTGTTATTTTATTCTAGAAGTATGAAGACCAAAGTGGCCTAGAAATTAAATCTGAAGCATCGGGTTGGGAAACGCATTTGCACACTGAACTTGCGTTTAGGTTTTAGTGAGTGGGGTAAAGTTAGTGGTATAATAGGCCAAGTGTCAACTTAAATACATAGCTTGTTTGCCCACATAAGTTCTTGTTTTTTGAAACATAGATTCTCTTCCAAAGTATTAGATAATTGGTCTACCAACACTAAGGGTCCTTGTGCTTTATTTAATCACCCTAATTAAATAAAGAGGTATACATAGCGTATCTAGCGTACCAGGGTACCTATAATATCTAAAAATAAGGGCGCTGTTATAGAAGCTCGCACAGGGCTCAGAAAAGGCTATTTACGGCACTGGTGCTAGTTTGCAATATAAATTAATAGCCTGTAGTCAATGATATTTTAAAGTATAGATGTTACCTACATAGTAATTCGCGTATTAAATCTGTTCCGAGCACACATTGACAAGTCTCACTGATAAGCAAAACAAAAGATGCGAAATAGCACGCAAATGAAAGAGATGGCTATAATTTTTAATGATTAGCGCTCGTGACTGCACTCCACGTGGACGTTGTAATAAAGCCTAATTAGGGCGTATTTGAGTCTTCACAACGCGCGCGCTATTAACATAATATCTGCTTCGTTTTAATATAATATCATTGCTTGTAGTAGGTACCTACACTATACTTAAAGTAAGCCGAAGAAGAGTAGTGTCCGTCACTAGATAAACTAATACTAATGACAAAACTCCATCTAATAACACTATTATATCGTGTCAAAATACTTAAATAAGTATAAACATCGTTAACAGCCTATATCAGTCCACTGCTGGGCAACGGCCTCTCTTGATCTATGATTACAAAGCAATTAAAAATCTCTGCCAGCAAACAGATGGACACACACAACCCGATTTACAGGCGTTTCAAAGATATAATTCTAATGGAATGTTTGTGAATATTGCCATTCCCCGAAATTAGAAATCACGTTTGACCAGTAAGAAATAAAAAGGTTTATTTGGTAATAGACAAGTGAAACAATTACAATTAATACGTAAAAAAACGGTACTATTACCAAAATGGTATCCGCTCAATGTACGCACCAATTCTGGGTAGGGTATGCCAGACTTAATTTTTTCAAACTTACGCATGTGAACAATGCAGGGTATTTTGTTTAGTTAGATGTAGTAGGCAGGGAAGGCAGTGTTATTGGTATGTATGGTGTGCACGCCACTGGCTCATGACCACTGGTATTCTGCGTATGCCGTACATACACAAATGACACTATCAAACTTATTTTATTAAATATAAAATAAATCAACCCTTTTGTAAATAATCTGGCTTGGCCATTTCTTTAATTTAGTTTCTATATCACAAAGACGAGCAGAGTTAACAATAAATACCAAATTACAATGAAATTACCTATTTTGATTTACTAGAACAATAGTATGTAATAGGCTAAAAAAAGCTTAAGTACATTATAAAATATTTGATTGGCTTGGTATTGGCACGTAGTGAGGCAGGAAGAGGCACGTATAAAAGCTAGAGTGAATAAGCTGCTTCTGGATTGGCTCGCTCTATCTTAGGCTTCCTTTCAATCGTAGGGTAACGCCCGTTGGTCTAATGGTTTAAATACTGAGCCAAAGTCTCGGGGTTCCAAGTTTGATCCCTGGGTGAAGCCACAAAAAGTTTTGTATTTTCAAAATTGCTCTGGTTTGTGATCACCAACCCGCATGTAAGCGTGGTGATTATGCCAGTACCCATCATTGGTATGGTAACTAGAATTCAATGATGGAGGCCTTTTCCCTGCAGTGGGATGATTATAGGCCGTTACCAGGGTTCAGTGTGAAGCTAAGAGGAAGCCCATCAACAATAAAAATTAAAAAACGTATTGAGGACTCTTGAATTGTAAAAAGTTAGCTTTAGTTAGTTTTTGAAGCTGATATTTAAGAATTCCTAGAAAGAAGTTTCAACACAAATGTCAGAAAGTTTCTTCTTAAATAATTAAAATTTTTATTTTTATTTGTCTATGGACGCATAAGGATACACAAATTACTAATGAACTACCATTTTGGTGTTCATCTCTGTCAAACAGAGTTATGTGACACAAAAAGTTCACCAATTCTTAAACAGCCGGTAAACATAGATTGACGATTAATTTGACACCATTCCCATACAAAATATGTCAAATAATATTTTAAACGCTGTTTAAAACTTAAACGTCTGTTGGTGAACTCTACCCTTAACAATGTCCACCAAAATATATTTCATTTGTTACTTATGACTCTTAGTTTTTTGACACCACTGTCGAAAATAACATCACATTAGAATAATTATTATTAAAATGTAATTTCTTACATAATGAGAAAAATTTAAAACAACATATCAAAAATATACTAATGTTCAAATAATGTATTTGTTTTAGCAATATCACATTTTTTTCCATGTATGCACAAAACGATATGACGTCATAGCACAACACCATTTAGGATAAAAAAATTAATACTTCCAGATCTTAACTTCGTTAATTTTGGTCGGATGATTTGATGATAACACTTAAAGTCTTACTATATTGAGGGCACCATAGCTACTGCTACTGCTGTTCAGTCGAAAACGTACTCGGTAAACCAGTTTATGGAGTGAAAATGCCAATAAACAACTATAAAGTATTAAGCCATCATCAGTGCTAGATTAAGACTTTTTTATTTGACTACTGTTGTACTAAGCAATAAACGCCTTTTGTTTTGCTAAGATTGTGTTTTCAATTTTTTTAATTGTTTTTAGTGCCCCGTTGAAGTGATGCCTAGCTATTGCCTAACTTAGTTATGGGTTATTTCTATTGAACATCTGAGTTAGAGAGAGCTTCATCAGACGTTGCATATTAAACGTCTTAAATGTGATCAAATAAAACATATCAGGCTAATATACTTTATGTCGGAAGTCAATGGCAGTTGAAGCAACTCACTACATTAACATATACGCCACAATCTTACGTATAGTATGGTTTTACCACTTAATACAAAAAATAAAAATCTATATTATTTTAAGCATCTCCTACAATTTTTTTTACCTAACGTGAAATTCAACAGATGATAAAACAAAACACAAAATAAAAGAACACAATCTCTTATTTATAAGATTAAAAAGGTGATATATTGTGTCGAGACAAATCGGTAAATTTTACAAAAGTAACAAGTTCAAAAATAGTCAACCTAAAATTTATTCGATTCTCAACTTAAAACCTTACAAACATAGTTCAATATCACTTGAAAAACCGTTACATTTTTATGTATACACAACGGCAAATCAAGTTACCACAAAATGTCACTTTGTCTCAACATAAACTGATCTCTAGTTACAGTTGAAAATCGTTTGGGGAAATTTGACATTTATGGGTAGGTTGATATGCTGGCCACTGTACACACGGCGGCATGTCAGACTATACATGTTGACCTTGAGACCGCCTTTATGCCCTACGTAATAAAAGCTGTTATCGCAGTTCAACTGTTTAACTTGATGTGCTGTCGAGTGTACATCGATTAGCTGTTGACTTTGTCAACGGTTATTACAGCATATTTTCTCTAAGCTAAGCTTCGCCTTCAGTAGGCTAAACATTAAAAAATCGTAATATATTGCTTTGAATGACACCATTCATACATCACCAACTATATCCTGGCAACACCAGACGTCACTTTGACATCCTTAATCATTTGGCGTTTCCGTATATTTCCGAATCCACGTCGTATCCGTGAGCGGTGACCACTTTGCACACGATGCAATCTTCCGTCAACAGATGGCGGTGTTGCGGCAACTCGATTATATCGCGACCTGAATCGAAAGAAGTATGAATTTCATTGGTTGAAAAATAAGTAAATTGTCATATAATCTATTATGTAGTAGTTAGCATTTGTCTGCGAATTCTTAAGCATGGACTTCGGTATTGTGTGCAGAGAGAAATAAATGTCTGCAAAAAATTATAGGGTAGCCAAAGGGCAACGCCATCTATCGTCTTACCACGTATCACGTGACTTCACATAAAATACAACTGTTATGATGTGTTAATGTGGTAACTACACGGATTTTAGGTTTAAATAGCCTATAGATAGATACATATGTTATCTTTATGTCTCAAAGAGCTACATTACTGGAAAGTGCCTTCACAATGCGTTTTGTAGGTTTTGTGTGAAAGATTAACAAACATCCCTACCACACATGGAAACACACTTTTGCGTTAATAATAATACTAAGGATTCATTGATTAGGTTTATTATATTGTCAGTCAGTCGATATTGTTCATCATGTCGATGTCGATATCATGATATTCGCTCCTTCTCTTTTCTATAAACGTACTTAATGCGGTGTAAGAGAGATGAAGCGAATATTGCTACCGGCGCGGCAACGGGAGTGCTCGGGTGATTGGTTATTCAGTAGAATTTCGCTATTAGTTTATTAGCAATAAGGTTCAATTTGTATATTGCGTAATTTGTAGAAGCTGAGTCGTCGGCCGATGTCATGAGCGAAGCGAGTGTCTTATAAAGGAAAATGGAACTAAACAACATATGAATACGGTTTAATTTTAATTCAGGATATTCATAATATTTGTTACGACTGATATCGATATTAAAACTAAATATCGGTTGCCTAACGGTTATCGTAAAATATCGAAAACGCCCATGTCTATCAAACAGTAATGCAAATTCAATATGAAACGATACTACGTTAAAAGATCAATGTTTTTAATCCCACAGCAGTCAGTCAAAAATTTTTTATTCAAGTAATTGTATTTTCAAAAGATCAAACCATTCAGTTGGTGCTCATTTTAAGATAGTTTTCTGTATTTAGTTTTTATTTCATATTCATTAAAAAAAGGTTAGTAAAAGCTATGTTAATAAGCTACTGTACCACATGCAAAGTTGTCTAATTACATAGCGAATCCCGGCTTGGTCTTTTCTGCTCGGTTTGTAGGAATCTTAGTGTATCTGGGACTTTAGGATCACTTGTGCCAACAACAGATTCGTCTATAGACTTTATAAGGCTCTCGTCGTCTCTGGTCGCTGCTTCTAAAGCTGTGTCTATGATAGCCACATCTTTGATAGATTCTAATAAAGCAGCTTCTTCTGCTGCCTTTGCATCATTTTTTCTGAAAAAAAAAAAACACTAATTGCTTTATGGCTTTAATTCAAACACACATGACAAATAATAGACAATTTTCTGTTTTTCTTTCTTGTATCAATTGTGTCAAATAAATATTTTTTTAATATTTTAAGCGTGTTTCTTATTTTTACTATGGCTTCATATTGGCAAATTTTGCTACAGACATGTTTTTCAAATCAGTTTTCTTTAATTGATAGTGTTTGCATTGACTCAAACGCTTCGAACGCCCTGTTGGTCTAGTGCTTTAAATACCGGGCCAAGATCTCGGGGGGGGGGGGGGGGGGTCAAGGTTCGAACCCCGGGCTGGGCAACAAAAAGTTGCAAGCGTGGTGATTATGCCAATACCCATCATTGCTGTGGTAACTTGAATTCAATGATGGAGGCCTTTTTCCTGCAGTGGGATGATTATAGGCTGTTACTTTTTTTGATTCAAAGAACTAACTTCATTGAATTAAAAAACAAGCCTGTATGATGCGGGTTTTTTCCCAAAAAGATTGGCTACATGAGTCACATATTAAATGCAGTCGAATTGGCCTTACTTTTTTGTATCAATCTCCTTCATTATTCTCTCAGCTCGAGTCCAAACATCCTCTTTAATTTGTTCTTTCACTTTACTTCTCTCCATATATTTCTTATAATACTCGCCCGCTAACCCTGACGGTCTAAACGTTCCAATTGTTGAAATGCCTCCCTGTTGAGGTGGTGATGACTCAACACTGTCACTTTCTGGGCTTTTAACAGTCGAACCACTTCTTCTTTTAAACATCGAACTTGGCTCAAAACTCGAGGCTTTCGACTTATTGGAGCTCGAATCATGAATATCTTCTGGTAACAATGAAGGTTTATATGATGCAGTCGTTGAAGTATCCTTCTTTTGTGGTGAAGATTTATTACTAACAGTTGGACTTTTAATAGTTTTTTTCCTAAACATTGAGGTTGGCTCCAACATAAGTGGATTTCCTGAAAACCTTGGAACACTAGTACTGGTCACTTGTCTATCTAACCAACCATTAACCTTTTCAACCGACTGAACTATCTCAGTGTCGGTTGACTCTGAAATAAAGTCTGTTGGTTTCAAAAGTTTTAAAGGCTCTTTTGGGAGTTCCATATTTAAGATCGGTGTGTCAGCTGCCATTGCTTGTAGTATGGAGTTGACAGCAACATTTTCACGTTTCCTTCTTACTTTCTTAGCTTGAGGTTTTACATTAGTTTGGACTGTTTTTGGTATTGTTCCCGTTCTTGTTTTAGTGATATCTATGCCAATGTTTAGATTGCTAGGTTTAGATATATGCACCACTTCTTCAGGGTTGACCTCAGGTTTAGAGATGCCTACATCTCGCACCTGAAAGGATAAGAAAAAATATTCTAAGCAATTTTAAAAATGGTTAAGTATGGTCAGCAAAACTTTACAATGAACGCTACTACAAAACCAAATAATGTTTATGTCTTGTTTTCGTGATACCCACATCCTGCATTCACCAAATCGTAGGTCCACCTGGTGGATGCCATCCACAGATTGTCATCTGAAGTGCAGTTGTGATTCCAAAATCTCTCCACCCCAACTGCCATTAGATCTACTTAGTCTTTTTCCAGACACAATTAAAATGGGGACAACTCCCCCCAAAAAGTCTACAAGCGTCTACGACACTTTAGTGCTATATCATAATTAGTTATGCTTTGAAACCATTTGATAAATAAACTTATCAAACAATTAAACTACCTAATATGGCTCCAGAGATTAAAAGAAATTTATTTCCTTGACCACAGTTTTTATACACAATAAAAAGCTAGAGACACCTTACATTTAGAAATAAGCTATTTGATAAATGTAGGTGTGTGAATGTGTCAGAAACTTAAGTTAAATTAATCCCTCAACCCCCAGGAGGCACTCGGGTGCCACAATAACAATTGATTTCAATTGTGTCTGAAATAACTCACGATCGAGGGATTAATAAATAAATAAAGTTTCATACCACATCAAGCATATGCTGTATAAGAGCTAAGTCAGGTGGACCAGCACAGTCTCCATCACCATCACAATGTCCAAAATAATCTTCTCCAGTTTCTGTAACATTATAATTTTTTTCTAAAAATACTGCAGGCTATTTTCTTGTTATTTATTTATAGTCATTATTTTAGCAACCTGTTTACACCTATGCAGGATTTAGAAAACGCATAGAACTGATACTGTCTCTATCTTGGAAAAATCATATGTTTATTGTGCTTTTTATGTTTCGATTTATTGAATTTAACGATTACTATTAAAATAAACATACAAAAACTTCTCTGTACCTTCAGGGATGTTGGGGGCAGGCGGTTTCTCGTTCGCGCCAATCCCTTCGAGGTCGGCGGGAACATCAAACCCTTGAGCCTCTGCGAGGTCTCGCATGATGGCATATTTATTCGTCCAGCCAGACATCGCGACTAATAATTTACACTACAGAGTTCTCTTAGTGAAGGTAGGACTGGATATTAAACAGAAATAATTGTTTAAGCTCCGTTAAAAAACGCTACTACACATTCTACTCAGCGTTTCAGAAAACACAATTTTTTATAAATTAGAAAAATGAGATTCTAAGCCTTCAAAACATTATTTACGGCGATTTCAACCTTAAAACAAGCCAAAAACCTCGAAAGAAAGAGTAAAAGGAAACTTTTGCTTCAATGTTTAGCTTTTTTGATCGAAAAATACAAGAAGGAAGTTTAATGTCGAATCGTGACAGTGACAGTGACATGAACTTGTGACGTGACAGATTTAGTTAGTCAGTGTCAATGTCTTTATTTTAACGTTTGGATGGAAGTGTAAGAAATAATATCGGTTTGTAGTGTATTCATGTATCGATCTCATCGATCAATATCACATTGTTAAAACATTAATGTTTTGTGACAAAACATGTATTTTAAGCATTTTAAGCATACACTTTTGTTGAGACTATTAAGTTTATGATTTTAAGCCATGTCATTGGCCATGTCATACTCATTCATTAACCAGACATTCTTCATTGATGTTTTAGTCGATGAGAACTGAACCCGCAGCTGATTTACATAGTGATTACTTGCTCAGTGATTTACTATTTTATATTTAAATAACGCGAGAAAATTTTCGGTCAATGATTTATTATGACTTTCGTTGTGGGCTTACTCAACAACAAAGCTATGATAGGCTGCGATTAGCATTTCTGATCCGCGTGAGGGACGTCGTTTAACAGCGACTACTGAAGATAACATCAGTGCTGTGCGACGCATGATAGAGGAAGATAAGAGAGTGACTTAACAGCAGATACGGGCAAGCCTAGCTATTGGTATGAGTCAAGTTCAAAAAATATTACACGAACATTTAGGCGGCAGGAAGCTTTATACTTGATGGATTCCCCATACTTTAACCGACGACCAGAAACACCTTCGCATGGACTGGTGTCACCAAATATTAGATACCTAAGTTCAACGGCGGTGACTCAAATGCTGTATTTGACATCATCACAGGTGAGGTGATGAAAGCTGGATATATTGCTACGAACCCGAAACCAAAAGACAATCGACTCAGTGGGTGTTTCCTTTCGAGGATCGGCCAACTAAGGTAAAGAAAGGAAGAAGTCAAGGAAATAAGATGATTGCCTCATTATTTGGTCGGAAATGTCATTTCGCGACAGTTGTGCTAGAAGATGGAAGGACAGTTACTGCGGACTGGTATGTCAATCGCTGTTTGCCTGTTGTCTTGGAAAAAAATCGACAGCAGCGCCCGCGCAGTAGGATCCTCCTTCACCAAGACAATGCTTCAGCGGACTCCACAAAACAGACTGTTGAATATTTGACTATGGAAGGTGTCGAGATAACGAGTCACTTGCCATACAGCCATGACCTAGCGCCTTGCGACTTTCATTTATTTCCAAGAACTAACGATAAAATTCGAGGTATTCGCTTTACGAGCCCTGAAGATGCGGTGAAAGCGTACGAAAATGCCATAGAAGAGACCCCTAAGAAAGAATGAGCCCACTGCTTTTCTCAGTGGTTCCATCGAATGCAACGATGTGTAGGAGGAACGGAGATTACTTCGAAAAACAATAAAAGTATTGGCTACTTTCTACATTAATTCCTCAACTCCCAGGAGGCACTCGGGTGCTACGATAAAAATTGATTTCAATTGTGTCTGGAATAACTCACGATCAAGGGAAAGCCGTATTTCATTTTCTAAACATTTTCAGTGTTACCTTGGTATAGATGGATAGGTCGTAACTTTATGTTCTCGTGGACCTCAAATAATCTCTAAAATGTTAAATACCGAACTATATAAACGTTTTTAGAACCAGTTTTTAGCTATAATAGGCTATTCGATTCGACTGATTCTTAAATCCATTTTATATTATAAAGTAGAGGTAAAAGAACCCAGTAAAAGTTTTTTTTTTAATTCTGGTACATATTTGCTGAAAAATATCAAATTGAAAATTGAAAATTTAAATAGCGCGCCAAAACGCTATTTTGACAATATGGCGCTGCAATGGGGTCGGTGACATCACCTGCCTGTGTTGTGATCTGTACTGTAGCACACATAGTGATTGATTACTTGTTCACTGGTAGCACTGGTAGCACATATCATCTACATACATGTGTTTGTTGCAAACAAATAACGAAAGTGCGATTAAATCTATATCGTAACAGTGACTTAAGTAGGTAATAAAATGAATTTCGAATGGTATGCAGTTTAAAAATGTTTAAATCTATACTAATATTAGTTAGAAGAGTTTGTTTGTTTGTTTGAACGCACTAATCTCAGGAAGTACTGTTTCGACTTGAAAAAATCTTTTTGTGTTGGATAGTCCTTAAAACGAGTAAGGCTTTAGGCCAGAGCGGTCGGCAACCTTATGGCAGGCTAGTACCATAAAGTGGCGAAATAAACTAATGGCGGGCCGCATTTGTGATATAAACGTATAAAAAAATGTGATGTCTTGAGATCCCGCACACAATGCAGGCTATTTTTTGTATGAGTTAGTTATTTCGAGATTTCTACCATGTACATGCAAGCGCCATGATCGCGATCATGGCGCTTGCAACAGTGCCGAAATATCGGAATCTCATAAAAAACAAGGTACATGGTAGAAATCTCGAAATAACCAACTCTTACGATAGTGACCATGAAAGTTTAAAACCGTATATTTTTTGTATGTTAGCTGTCATATTTGTAGTTGCAAGAATGACACTCAAGTTCTCATCATGGTTCGTTCATGCATTTAATTTGATATTTACAACTCATTTGTAAAGTTTGCAAGTAAGACATCCGCGGGCCGCGGTTTGCCGACCGCTGCTTTAGGCTATATAACGTCACGCTGCGACCAATAGGAGAGGAGCGAAGCACGAGTGAAAAATGTGGCAAAAATAATTGCGATCATAATAACAGAAATTTAATGCGTACGAATAACAGCTAGCTACTTCTATAAAACTTCGGAAAACTATTTGTAAGTGTTCCAAAGAAAGTCTAAGTGCGCCGAAAGTGTTTGCAACTTTTTCGGAGGGATTATAATAACATAGCAAATAGTACAAATATTTTCTTCTGTGAAGACCATTTCGATGTAAGTAAACATAATGTTTATAATTTTTAATAATTAATTGCATAAAGCATGTAAATATTTTGATATTGGTTTGAGGTTAAAATACCTCTAATGTTTTTAACAGAATGCCCCTTGCAACTCACTTCGAATATTTCCTCTGTTTTCCATAATATTAGCTAAAAATTGTAGCTACAGTCTTATGATTTCAATAAATATTACACTTAAAGATCCCGACTAACTAGTTTGTTTGTAACATCATCATCATCATCCATCATCATCAGCCTATTGCAGTGCACTGCTGGACATAGGCCTCTCCAAATGCACGCCACTTAGGTCGATCCTCGGCTTCTCGCATCCAGCTCCTGCCAGCCACCTTGCACAAATCATCACTCCACCTGGCCTGAGGGCGTCCTACATTACGTTTGCCGAGACGCGGTCTCCACTCAAGAACTCGTTTACCCCATCGGTTGTCGGTTCTGCGGCTAATATGGCCAGCCCACTGCCACTTCAGCTTGCTAATCCGGTGGGCTATGTCGGTAACTCTAGTTCTCTGCCGGATCACCTCATTTCTGATTTTGTCCCTAAGAGAAACTCCGAGAATAGCTCTTTCCATAGCCCGCTGAGCGACTTTGAACTTGTGGACTAGCCGTACCGTCAGTGTCCACGTTTCGGCTCCGTATGTCATGACGGGTAGGACGCACTGATTGAAGACTTTCGTCTTGAGGCATTGTGGGATCGACGATGAGAAGACTCGACATAGTTTCCCAAATGCTGCCCAACCCAACTGAATTCTTCTGTTCACCTCATCCTCAAAGTTGTTTTTACCTAACTGCAGTATCTGCCCAAAGTACACATATTTCTGAAGAACTTCGAGGACGGCACCGTGGATCGCAATCGGTTGCGGTAGTACGTGTTCATTGAACATAATCATTAACCCTATCGCCAACCCGTCTGCCCAGCGTGGCGATTATGGGCAATACCTCTAATGCAGACGCAAAATGTTTGTAACATAGTTTAAATTAATGGGCGGGTTACCGTTGTCCATAGTAAAAGTAATTGACAGAATTTGTAAAATATTGAAAATAAATCACACAATAATATTATTGTAGGAAAATATTATCAAAACATTTCGGAAAGTTAATATAACAACACAAGTAGGCAAACGAAGTTAACAAGCAGGTGACGCCATCATATGCCCGACTAATCAGGAGCGTTTCGTGTCACGTGACAAACGTTTAAATAAAAGCATTTTTAATTCTGGATTAATAAATACCTAAATCGTTTATTATTTTCAACTTCCGTTAATAAATAACCATTTTTAAACTCATAATATTAATTGGCACTTTATTTTTCGCATTGTCAAATTTTAATAGTCTATTTGGGTAACGACTACGACTAGCGAGCGACTATTAGTGAGTAATCGACTTGCATTAAAGTTGGTTTAATGCTCTAAGGTAATCGACGAATACAGGATAGTTTAACAATTGTGTGTCATAGCCGTTAGGTCCCTGTTCAATTAAAAATATAAATAGTGAACTTGCATTTTATTTTGAATTTGCCATGTCGGTATCGTAAGCACGTATGAGCTACTAGCTGTTGCCCGCGCGACTTCGTACGGGTCAATTTCTGTTTTTATGATCGCGATTATTTTTGCAACATTTTTAACTGACGCTTTGCTCCTATTGGTCGCAGCGTGATTTTATATAGCCTAAAGCCTTCCTCGATAAATGGACTATCCAACACAAAAATACTTTTTCAATTCGAATCAGTACTTCCTGAGATTACCGCGTTCAAACTAACAAACAAACTCTTCAGCTTTATAATATTAGCACAGTCTATGAATCCATACAGTCGTCCGACGAAGACGTCTAGACAGGGCAATGGGGACTACCGTTTCTTTGCTTACCAGTTGGCGCCACTGTAGACTGAGGTCCGGTGGTATAGCTGTCAAAGGCGATTGGCGCCGAAACAAAGTGTTATATCTTGAATCTAATTAAGGTTATATTGTTTATAAATAACTATCTTGATATCAACAAACTAACTTCTAAAATAGTTGCTCTTGAGGCCGCCTATTTTTGCGCTTTTTCTTAATTCCGCTTTTAAAGCGTTCACATTAATCGCCAAATAATCCATATTTGCGATATTTTACGAAGGAGATCACTTTCTAGCAGGTAAATTAAAGAAATTATAATTTAGGCAACAAATTCCGCTAAAACCAGTACAAAGTGAATGATATTGGACCTCACGCGACACTAGCGCCTCTAGTGGCAAATTCACTAGCGATAGCCCCCATTGTGCGGGGTGTGAGGGGCGAGGGAAGGCCGAGCCCGAACTGCGAACAAAACGATGTTAGCAGTTCAGGGCACAGCATTCAGGGCTAACAAATGTTTGTGTTTTAAATTATTTTATATTTGTTTGTTGGAATTTATTGGAATGCTGATAATGAAAATAACATCTTCATAAAAATTAATTTAAGATGGCGGACTTTTTTTATTATTACTAAGGGTGAATTTCGAGATGGTGAAAAAAATTTTTTTAATAAGATAAATAGTTGTCAATTTCGAGGTTAATTGGGCTGCTGATTACGAAAATGCTATCCTTTTTTAAATTCAAGATAGCGGACGTAATTTTTTTTTAATTTGATATGAGCATAGGGAAAAAAAAATGGAGCCGTCACGGGACGCCTGGTAGATGTGAAACATCGACGTTATTTCGTAAAAGTAGTATGCAGAAAAGAACAGATTGTGGTAGGAACTAAAAATGTCAATAAAATAAAATAAAAAAGTTGTGCGTGTACTAGTGTACACACGTAAGAAGTGAAACTTCTTTATGGCCTTATTTTTCGAAAAATGATCTACATGCAACTTTCCAGAAATTGGTTAAATTAGTTAAATTGGTAAAATTGGTTAAATTAGTTAAATTGGTTAAATTGGTTAAATTGGTTAAGTTGGTTAAGTTGGTTAAGTTGGTTAAATTGGTTAAATTGGTTACGTTGGTTAAGTTGGTTAAGTTGGTTAAGTTGGTTAAGTTGGTTAAATTGGTTAAATTGGTTAAATTGGTTAAATTGGTTAAATTGGTTAAATTGGTTCAATTGGTTAAGTTGGTTAAGTTGGTTAAGTTGGTTAAGTTGGTTAAATTGGTTAAATTGGTTAAGTTGGTTAAGTTGGTTAAGTTGGTTAAGTTGGTTAAGTTGGTTAAATTGGTTAAATTGGTTAAATTGGTTAAGTTGGTTAAGTTGGTTAAGTTGGTTAAGTTGGTTAAATTGGTTACGTTGGTTAAGTTGGTTAAGTTGGTTAAATTGGTTAAGTTGGTTAAATTGGTTAAATTGGTTAAATTGGTTAAATTGGTTAAATTGGTTAAATTGGTTCAATTGGTTAAGTTGGTTAAATTGGTTAAATTGGTTAAGTTGGTTAAGTTGGTTAAGTTGGATAAGTTGGTTAAATTGGTTAAATTGGTTAAGTTGGTTAAGTTGGTTAAGTTGGTTAAGTTGGTTAAGTTGGTTAAATTGGTTAAATTGGTTAAATTGGTTAAATTGGTTAAGTTGGTTAAGTTGGTTAAGTTGGTTAAGTTGGTTAAGTTGCGAGCTCAGTGGAGCGAAAGAGATGGCTTAACGCCGGATCGAGTGAGAGAGAAACGCACAGTCGATTGCGCGTGGCGACGCGTCGCCACGCCAGAAATCGGTCTCACGTGCGCCTGATGAGATGAGATGTTTCACATCAAAAAGTATATTTCTTTCCCTATGATATGAGTGACAATTTTGAGGTTCAGTGGGGTGCTCATTACGGATATGCCATCCTTTTTAAAATCCAAGATGGCGGACGTATTTTTTTATAATTTGATTATGGGTGTCAATTTTGAGGTTCATTTTGGGGTGCTGATCACGAAAATGCCATCCTATTTTAAATCCAAGATGGCGGACGTAATTTTATATTATTTGACATGTATGTCAATTTTGAGGTTCATTGGGGTGCCGATCACGAAAATGCCATTCTATTTTAAATCCAAGATGGCGGACGTAATTTTATATTATTTGACATGGGTGTCAATTTTGAGGTTCATTGGGGTGCCGATTACCAAAATGCCATCATTTTTAAAATCCAAGATGGCGGACGTTTTGTTTTATAATTTGATATATGGGTTTCAATTTTGAGATTCATTAGGTTACTGATTACGAAAATGCCATCCTATTTTAAATCCAAGATGGCGGACGCAATTTTTTATAACTTGACATGGGTGTCAATTTTAAGGTTCATTGGGGTGCCGATTACCATTTGCCATCCTTTTTAAAATCTAAGATGGCAGACGTATTTTTTTATAATTTGATACGACGTCACTTTTGAGGTTCATTAGGATTCTGATTAAGAGTGTTTATCTGCAATAAATAAATATTTTTATATATTGTTTACTTTTGACAACCCTGGCCGTCACGATACTGTCTAGCTCTAGACGTTATCGGCATTTTCCATGAGATCAAAGGCGTCGAACGACTGTATGGTTTTATAGACTGTGATATGAGTATGAGCTATTTTGTTTACATTCCTAAGATTTTCTGGCACATTCCAGTTTTTCTTTTCAAAGTCGGCAAGTAAGTATTATTCTTAGTTGTGTATGTTAAAGCTCGAACTTGAAATCAACTGTTTGCCATAAAACTTATAGCTATACAAGCCACGAGTTGTCCTTACGTTATAATAATATTAATATCTTTGAGAGACATCAGACATGTAAAATAATAAACATCAATTCATATAAATACGTATTTATTACTAAAATTACAACTAATAATAATTATGTAAATAACATTCCATTAAAATTAAATCACAGCAATGCAAGGTACAGCCTTGTTCTCACAATTTTAGATTTCCAATGAACACAATTTTACTAAGTACTTAATTATCATTAATATTGATCTTTTTTTAAGGAAGATCATTAATCTCCATGAGCGCTGTCCTAGACCCTATTTTTAATTTATCTTATAAATGTGAATTAATCATTAAAAATTAATTAAAAAATATAATAGACTACTTCGGACTTTGCTCCTAGTTATTAGTTCTAAACGTTCTTAACTTATAATCAACTGTATCTTGCATGGGTTGCTGGCTGTTTCTCATGAAAATAAAACTTTATTAACAAAAACTTAGTAGCCTAAGAAGTCAATTTAAATTACGGTCGCATGCGTTTTTCATTCTATTTACATTATTTGTGTAATTTTTTTACTCATTTACATTGGATTTTTACAAATACAGTGCTGTCGGTAGGTAGTGTTTCATACTCTGGGGTCATATTTAACCTAAGAATTTCCGGACCTAAGAAACACGACTATCGCGACATGGTTTATAATTATTTACATTAGCAAAGTAGCTCATAACCTCTCAACTTTTGTAATATGTTTTAAAAGCACTTTTTTTAATTGCACTCATTAAAATATATTTAAATAATGTTAACTTTCTGTCGCAAGATAATATACAAAGATAGTAGACAGTGATGTAATATTGCACAATTAAATGATATCAAGAAATATGAATATTTTATGTCTATTTCTTCATCATCTTTCGAACTAACGTTACATCGGAAAAATAAGCGTCAAGCAAACGTAGTTTCGTAGTAAAGTTATCGATATTTGGTAGCAGCGAACAAAAGAATCTCGCAGAAATAAGTCTTCGAAGTATCGAGGTGTCGATATGTAGTCATCGATGTAACAATTTTCTCAGAAGCGTGCTTCGAACACCCGTAGGAAACCAACCAGGAAACGTTCATTTGGAGTCAGCTGAGAGGGGGATATGGAAGTGAAATCATGAATTGCGACTAATATGGTCCTGTGAAAATGCTCGACAATTCTCGCCTTTATTATTTAAAAGATCTATCAGCCGCTCATAGGAGCCTTGTTAAAACGATTTTAACAAATTCAAACCACTAAGTTCGCCAAAAGAATTGGCAGGAGGAAAATTGTCCCTTAGTTAGTTAGACTTACATTTTTCCGCACTTAGCCTCTTGAGTTGGGCCTTTGTTCCTTTTCTACCCTTTTCATACAACTTCAATAGTTATCGGAATGAAAGGGATTTTTCATATGCCAAAAATTAATGAAATCACTATTTAACTATTTCATGTAGTTATACACCGTCAGACCAGCCATGACGTGCGGCGCCGTGTGCTGGGCTATAAGGAAAGCCCATGAACAGAAAATGCTCGAACGAGATGAAGATGCTAGGATGGGCAACAGGTGTAACTCGTCTCGATAAAGTGCGAAACGAGCACATCAGAGGTTTTCACGAGTTTCAAAGTTGCGCTTCTAGCAGAAAAATTCACCGCAAGCCGCCTACGATGGTTCAGACATGTCATGAGACGCCCTGAAGACAATGTCGTGAAAAAGACCCTAGCACTGCCAAATTATAGGAAAGGTAGAGGACGCCTACTAGCCACCTGGTGATCCAAAACATTCAAGGACTTAAAGTTTGCCAAAGGAAAACTGCTACAACCCAGGAAAGACTGTTCTGGCGCCGCAAAACGAGGAGAGCTGACCCCAAATAATGGAAAATGGCTGGGACAAAGAAGTAGTTATAGTTCTGAATCGTCAGTCAAACATTAATCAGACCAACATGTTAAAAAACTACACGAGTCTTGCAAGGTAGTCTTTTTTACACATGTCGGTTCGTACAAACAAACCTAGCGTGCATAGACAGACATACAAGTGACTACAAGTTTAACTTATACTAGACTGAATTGCAAGAATCGTATTGAATGACAAATTATAGCGAATATTTTGCATTCGTAAGTAAAATTTAAGTAGCGAGCAATATTTTTTTAAGTACCAAAAATACGTTTGTAAAATACTTGATAAAACTTAATTATACGTAAGTAAAAATAAGTTTTTGAGGTGATAACAAAAATGCAGCACTTTAAGTAGGTTGTTTTTAAAGTCAACAAAATAAAAGTTAATTCATAAACAAGAATATACACTAAAGTAATGATTTGTATTATACAGTACATTTTTTTTACTAGATAATTGATTTTACGCCGGTTTGTTTGTAAGATCTTTTCAACTTTATTTTAAAAATTCAAAAATGTTTATCAGTTTTAAGTCAGTTTTAAGTATCAGTATTCCAACAACTAAGTTCATATAAAAAATAACAATAATTGGTCTTATCGAAAATAATATTAATGCTAGGATTGTTTTTGTTATTTTTGTTATTGTTTCCTCTTATCGATTTTATGCTTATTCTAGTTATACAAAAAAATTTTATAATTCAACTGATGAACACAAATTATCATTATACTACATTACTTTTAAAAATAAACAGTACGGTACATTTTAATAACATATTATATTACATTGTTTTAAAAAAACTCATAACTAATATTAAATACACATTAATAATTCGGCACATCATTTTATATAATTTTACATTGACGTAAACAGTACCAAAGAACCTAATTTTCTACTGTTCCTATCAGGAAACATTAAAATATGCCTCTCTCGGCTATGTATGAGGCTGCAATTAGATTGGTCTGTTTGACTACTACTTATAATTAAACCTTATTCTAACAGCAAAAAATATACTCAACTAAATCAAAGTATATCGTTTATTCAGCAGATAGACCATTAGACCTGGGGTCAAAATAAACTAGTTCAAAACCTTTTGAACTAGTCTAATTTGTATTATGGCTGCAGATACTGACAGAGAATATTTTTCTCAACCTTCATACGCTCGTTTACGTTACTGTTGAATTATTTTTAAATCATAGTTTAGTATATGATTATATAATAACTGTTGTGTTCTTGTCCTCAGTACTTATAAACTTTGTTATACTTGGAATAGTATTTCGACCATCTCAAATACAATGGTCATCGTCACGCTACTGCAGCCAACGTTAAATTAACTTGTAGATCCCGGGCTACCGTCATCGTCGCGACTGTCGCTTGGACTAGTCGATGGCTCCAACTTTTTTCGTTTCTCAATTGCTTTCATATCCTTCATGGCTCTAGTCCATATATCGTCGGTCTGCCTCTCGATCGCTTGCCCGCGTTGAGAGTATTGCTTACTCAAATCGGCAGCACGTTTCGATGGTACGAAGTGTCCTATTTTAGGCGTCGCCACATTAAGAGGTGAACTTGACTTAACACTGCTCTCATCACTAACTGAAGACTTTGCATCCTTTTTCTTAAAGGATATCGGGCCCAGACACACGAGTGTACCTTTAGGTTTGGGAGATTCAGGTTTCTGCAACCATCGTGTAACCTTCTTTATAGATTTCTGGACATTTGGATCGTGGGGGAAATGATTAATTTCGATAGCGCTTTCAATGTACGATTTTGGCGAGGTTTTTCCTGACCGCGTGCTTGTATCATCCTCAACGCTGGATGTAGTTTGAACATTTTTCGTGGACCCTTCTGATAGACGACCTAAGTCCTCCGTTATCTTGTTTGTAGTTTCGTTACTGGTTTTGGAGTTAACGTTACCTATTTCGTTGATAACTTCGAATTTGGTTTCTTTTTCTGTTGCAACTGGACGCGTTGCGAAATAATCTGGTGTGATCAGTTTTATTGGCGCTTGCTCTTCGGGGTTCGGTCGTTGTGGACTTGTATATAGCTTTAAAAGAGCAGCTATCGCAACGTTTTTTTCTTTTTTGGTATGAAGGTCGGTTTTATTAGACACATCGCTTATTTTATTTCTTAACTTAAGTGAGATATCTTTGATCTCGTCCGCATTTAATTTAGATACATCTAATTTCTTATCAATTCTAATACTATCATCGTTTTTGGAATTTTCACTAACGACTTTTTCATCGTTTCCCTTTTGATCGTCATCTTGACTATTATCACTATTTGGAATAATACTTTCCTTATTACTAGGACTAGATTCGATAGCACCTTTGGGTACGAATTCTGGAACGTTAGGATCAAGTTTACTAATAGTTAAAACACTTTCCTTTTTACTATCTGGTGTTCTTGGGACGGTTTTTTGCAAAGTTGTGTGGTCGTGTTCCTCCATCTGTAGACAAGCAGATATTTTACAATTAAATAGGGGTTCTTGCATCAAAAATGAAAATTCTTATGGTAATTAACTGCAATGAAACAGTTTTAACGATTTATGTTAGGTAAACTACATTTGTTTTTCAACCGCAATAGTAAGACTATTGCGGTTGTCGTCTGACAAGTAGAGAAATCGACTTCCATAATAATATTAAATTTATATAATGTTCAGTCATAGTGGGTCATTGTACAGACAACAGCACGTCAACCTACCACAAAACGTAAAATTTTCTCAATTGATAGTGATCTCTACTTATTGGACTTAAAGTTGAAAATCAATTCAATGACCTTTAACTTTTTGGGTAGGTTGACCTGCCGTTGTCTCTACATCATAAAATGTCACACATATATGTTTATTGTTGTGTGGAATAGCTTATGCATATTCTTGGCCCCGCTGTCGTACTAAATTATAAAAAAACAGCCAGCCAACGACTATGTCCATGTTAAATTTGGTTATTTCTACTACTTAGATACATATTAACTGCTAATTAAAATTAGGAGGTGGTATTTTCAAATATGTTTTCATATTACCTCTTAGATTTTACCGTCTACATTTCGATTTTTCATTCATATTTATCGTCATGTTATGGTTTCCATCGCCTTAAATACCGGGCCATGATCTCGGGGTCCCAGGTTCGATTCCCGGGTTGGGCAACAAAAAAAAATAGTTTCGAATTTTCGAACGTTGCTCGGGTTTGTGATCACCAACCCGCATTTGGCAAGCGTGGTGATTAAGCCAGTACCCATCATTGCTGTGGTAACTTGAATTCAATGATGGAGGCCTTTTCCCTGCAGTGGGATAATTATAGGCTGTTACTTTACTTTTTTTATGGTTTCCGTAAAAATAGCTATCCTATGTCTTCTCAGGGATAATAATCTTGGTAGATAGAGACCCTGATATAAGATATTAAAAGAGACCCTATACTCAGAACAGCTTCAAACGGGGGCCTGTTTAATTATTCCGCTAATTTACAAATGGCTCAATTGAATCGTAATTGGATCTCAATCGTATATTTTGACACATTTATTAAGGTAGTAATGTCAATTTGGGGCCAGGTTTAGGTATTGCCAAAAGTCAGTATAGACCAAGTTAGGGGGCGTCCATAAATTATGTGAGATGTTTAAGGGGGGGAGGGGGTCGAGTCAAATCTCATCTAATCTTACGTTGGAGAGGGGGGGTCTCGGCAAATATCACGCAATTTTTTATCTGATTGAAACAAAAAAAAATTATACTATTATGGACCATTTAATCCAGATTGTACATATACATGCTTAAGATTTAATTTTAAGCGTAATCGTAATACGATTAAGATTCACTAATTCGTTCGAAAGAAAATAATTTCATTCAAGTTTACGTAAGAAACCCACATTTTAAAAATTTTACGTGAGATTGGGGGATGGGGGAGGGGGTTGAATAAAATCTCACGATATCTCACCAGGGGGGGAGAGAGTGACAGAAAATAAAAAAAAAACACTTCACGTTATTTATGGACGCCCCCTTATTTGAGCGTTAAAAGGTAAAGACATATACAGGGTGTAAAAAAACTAAACGGAGACCCTAAAGTTACGCAATCTGAAAAGCAAACCAAGCCATATTACAAAATATTATAGCTGGGAAATGATTTTTATTTATGCGACTCAAAAAAATATTATAATTCGTAGCGCGCAAAGTATAGCCGTAGCGTAGGCCGCTGCGCTGGAGATGGCTGCTAAGTTCAAAAGTCGTCCGCGCTGAGCCGTACATTGCGTATTGTAATTAATAATGCCTTATTATGAACGAAATAATAAAAATAACCACTATGTTTGTATGAAAAAAAGTTTTTAAGTATCCTTTGGCAACAGTTTTTGTAATAAAATGGAAAACAAAATTGTGACTTTGACCCTCAATATCTTTGGAACCAGCTGTTTCCCAGGTATGGTCCTACAGAGAAAAATAATCCTAATACGTGGTTTTCGGATCTGCGTTTGGTTTTTTTACACCCGTTATATGTACCTACGCATACAATCATAATCGTGTATTGCTTTATTTGGTCGTTTAGGTCTTATTCACGCAATTTGTAACAATAATGTGGACAATATCATATCATTATTCTGATCCCAAAGTCAGTTATTACTAATTTAACCTCTTGCTTTGTGGAAAACAGAAACAACAGAACTGCAAAGGTACCACACGCTGACGTGCGCAATAAAAACAAGTTTCGAAATCGTCCGGAAATGGGACTATACGGAGCGACACTTAGAATACCAAATGACGTGTCCACCATGGAGGTTGGTTGTCATATATTTGGAATACACTTAATCACGTAACACGATATGATTCTATCATATATTTACTTTTCAATCTCATTCTAGTAAACTTACGGTTTACACGTAACATAATTTGTTAAGGAAAAAGCCTTTGTCATTTTAAGCTCTGATTTCAAAGAAAGTACCTACTTTGTCGTTAGGGGTCATCCATAAATAGCGTCACACGATTTTTGAAATTTTTTTAGGGTTCCGTACCCAAAAGGTAAAAACGGGACCCTATTACTAAGACTTCGCTGTCTGTCCGTCTGTCCGTCGCTCTGTCACCAGGCTGTATCTCAAGAGCCGCAATAGCTATACAGTTGAAATTTTCACAAATTGTGTATTTCTGTTGCCGCAATAACAACAAATTATACTAAAAAGAAAATAAAATAAATATTGAAGGGGGGCTCCCATACAACAAACCCGTTTTTTTGGCCGTTTTTTGTACGGAACCCTTCGTGCGCGAGTCCGACTCGCACTTGGCCGGCTATATTATTTCTCATTAATTAGGTATCAATTGATGCCTTGTACACGTCTCTAAGATCTGTCTCTGTACTTTTTCCGCTGATCGTGCGCAAAATGGTAACAAAAGTCTAATTTTCTTTAATAATAATAATAATAATAAATATTTAAGACATGCCTCACTGGGCCACACTGAGCCATCTAGTCCCAAATTAAGGTACTATTAAGTACCCTGTCGTATGGGGTACTAGACAACCGATAATCTTACTTATATACTTTTTTTTTGTAAATACATACTTATAATACATAGAAAACAACACCCAGACCAGTACAAACAGACATGTTCATGCACACAAATATTTGTACTGCGCGGGGATCGAATGGCTCAGAAGCAGCGTTAACTACCGCTTACCGGGGGGGGGGGGGGCGGTCTTTATTTGTGATGTTTATAAATGCTTATCGGTATGAATCATGATACCAAAACGCTTCTGTATATTCAACTCAACTCAAAGTTGTCTGAAAAATTACATTACTACAAGACTAAACTGTGTTGTTACTTGCGTTAAAATGTTACGAAAGTCTCGATCAACCAATCACGTAGCTGACGCGTCAATAAGTTGACATACTTCTTTAAGATTTATTGAAACGCTCTTCTGACACAGATTTTGTACGTGACGTAAATATACATAGTGAACTATGACGTCACAAATTACGGTACGCAAACGACTGTTTTTCGTCCTAAAAACTAGCGATGGGCGTTAAATCAACGAACGGTTGAAATCAACTGTTAACGTACAATCAACGTATCAACGGTCTTCCGTTCTTTCATGGACTAGTTGAATTTATAAACGGATAAACTAAGCGTTCGCGACATTTCAATCAACTAGCAAGGCGTCGACGAGTTTTAAACGAACTCGGTTAATATTACAAAGTCCGTTTAAAAACGTCCGTATAAAGTGTTGATATTGTGTATAGTATAAAGTTAGTTAGGTATTAGTTTGAAAAAGGTACTTTAATTACTCGTAAATAAAACATTTCGAAATGTCTCGCATAAATTCAAGTACTTACCCTGCAAAATAACTAAGTAAATACTATCAAGACGGTTTTGGGAAATAAATCACAATGATATCATGTTAAGATACAGTATAGTTTCAGAACACATAGTGATAGTTGTATATGTTTAACGTTACGAAATAGGTTAAAAAATCGATATTATACAGTTCTATTCGATATTGTGAAAATCTGATATTAAATTACCCATCGCTACGTAGACCTAAACGACAGCGTTGAGCCGTTGAAAAATCATCGCACCGTTGCTAAGTTGATTGAACGTCTGCCGTTGTCACGTTAACTAGTCGAAGAATTTAACTAGTTGATGGACAATACTTAACGGTCTAGTTTCGTTAACGAAAAAAGCGTTAACGACCCATCGCTACGTAAAAACGCACCACTGGAAGAGTGGTTTATAAGTACTGGACCAACATCTCGAGATCATGGGGATCCCCGGTTCGGGCTACAACTTTTTGATCCCCAACCCGCATTTATCTATCAAGCGTGATAATTATTTATCTTATGCCTGTACCCATCATTGATGTGGTAACTTGAATTCGATGATGGAAGTCTTTGTATTTGCAATGGGATAATTAAAGGCTGTTACTTTTTTTAAATACTAGCTGACCCGCGAACTTCGTATCGCCTCAGAATAATATAATTTGATTTTGACGTAAGACGTCACACATTGTCATTGGCATCAAATATGGCGTTAACTTACCATGTTACACAGAAAATTTGCAATAAAATAATATTGCGACTATAAATTGAGATGTTAGCTATCCTATCTTTCAAGTTGGATCAAATTGCACACGTTGCAAATGCAAATCAAATTTGAAATCGGTTCAGTAGTTTAGGAGTCTATCGTGGACAAACAACGTGACACGTAATTTTTAGAGATTAAGATTTTATACTTAGATTTTATAGTAGATTAAAATTGCAAAATTTAGATCGATATTTACTGTCACAAAATTCATTGGTACTACATATTGTTGCCGGTAATCCGCCACCGGATTCTGTCAACTTTTATTAAACTTTTTTAGGGTTCCGTACCCAAAGGGTAAAAACGGGACCCTATTTCTAAGACTTCGCTGTCTGTCCGTCTGTCCTTCTGTCCTTCTGTCCGTCGCTCTGTCACCAGGCTGCCTGGAAGGGCTCCAGAGAAACAACCTCAAAACTGTTTAGACAAGATAATATAATTTATTCCAGACTCTACAGACTCTAGATGAAGACATTCTACATCTGTACTCCCGGAGCGTTAAGATCTTTTTTTCTTTTTTCACTCATTGAAACTAAGTTAACAAGTGTTTTGCCTTTTGACTGTAACAAGTGTTTGATTTTATCAACATTATAGCAAAAGTTTATTTGTGTTGGCCAACCTCGTTTCCACAATAATCTGAGTTAAAGCAAAGAATATACAATAGCAAAGTGTGACCAATTGACGACGGTAGAGGCAAACTTTATGTTATCTTAAATGACCCATTGTAGTTGGTACGCGGTAATTTTCCTGGAAAGCAATAAGTTTCTAAACTGCCCGACACTCGGTCAGTTTATTCGTCGAACTCCGTGGCCACTCAGCCACGGAGTTCGATAAACTGTATACACATCGGTTGACAAGGTATCGCCTGCACCCTGGTCCCGGATTCAACTAGGTACCGGCAGGGTTAGGTTAGGTTAGAAAAAGTGAATTTCTACAATTTCACGGGTCTAGGTGTTTGTGGTCGTAGTTTCTGATTTAGGCAAATAATCAAAATGCCCAATTGTGTGTGCCTAAGTGTAAAAACAATTTAACAACATTCATATTATTATGCACACACGTACACCATTTAGAAGTAAGAGCACGTTTGAATGTATAGCGTATAATATAGCGGCGGATCAAATTCTAATCGAAATGTGTTCGAAGATATATCTAGCTCTTTTTTTAATACACTATCTTTGGTTTTTAGTCTGTTTTGTGCTAGCACCACATGTTAGCGTCATAAAAAAAGGTGATATATTAAAGTCACGCCGAAGCGCCGACTCAAAAAAACGTTACTTTCTCGAAGATTCCCTTCTATTTTAAAAGCATTTAAATCTTGTACGAATGGTACGGACCATTGACTCCCGACTCACATTTCAAGAATGACACTTGAGATAACATATTATAAGTTGCATAGAACAGTTCTTTATGAATTTTACGACCTTGGGTTACTTTACAGAGAAATCGACTTTGGGTCATTATAGAAACACATAAATTTAGCTTTGTAACGCTGACAAGGGCTTATGTATACGTAACGCTTGACTTTTGAACGGCCATAAAAACTGTCACATACATTAGTATTTTTATAATCAATAAAATACAAGTAATCATAACGAAATACGAAAAGCATTTCACTAAGCAGACTCATGAATAATTTAAAACATACTAATGTAAGATGAGAGATGTGACACGTTAAAAAAATAGCACCACTACTTCTCTTCATATGGGTGTCGTAAGAGGCGACTAAAGGATTACTGCCAGAAGGTGACTATGATTATATCATAGGTCTAGGTCAACGGGAAATACCCTATCAATTTTGATACCTTTAACATAATCCTTTTTCTACGTAAGCATAAAAGTTTGATATTTGAGAGTATGGTATTAATTTCTCGATACTTCCAGGTTTTTCTGAGATAAACGGTCTTGACACAAACAAACGGACAGACAACAGAGTGCTCCTGTTTAAAATTTAATTATTTATGTTTGTGATCTTGTTGCATCTTGTCACACGCTACATGTTTGAATCAAACTTTAAGCTATTATTTATTTACCTATGTCTGTTGTAGTTTTAATGTTGTGTTGACCTATTTTTTTGTAAATTTTTGTATGTTGGTGTACCAAATAATAAAAAAATAAATAAGAGTTCCCTTTTTGCTTTAGAATAAACGGAACCATAAACAGGGCAGATACGGTATATTCTAACTTTGCTGTGTGCAAAAATTGGTCAATACTCTACATAATAAACTCACGCGCACACGTGTTACAATGGAGCGTTATGCTAGCGAGCGAGACAGAGCGATAATCTTCAACATGAGTGTAAGAGAGAGCGAATTAATGATTCTGACAGATCATCGTCCCCGTTCGTAAACGTTGCATAACAACTTTGTCAACATCATGTCATAAACATTTTTTTATTTCGTTGTACATACTTTACAATGAAAAGTTATGCTGTGGAATTTAACTTTAGTTTTCAAACTATTTGTTTATTTATTGGAAGCACAAAGAGAAATTATTTTGGATGTTGAACCCATAGATGTAGGTACTATAAAAAAAATAGAAACACAATCATCAAAGAAGAATCACATCAAAGTATTTCAACTAATAGTGCACCCATCTATACTAATATTATAAAGCTGAAGAGTTTGTTTGTTTGTTTATTTGTTTTGAAAAAAATCTTTTTGTGTTGGATAGTCCATTTATCGAGGAAGGCTTTAGGCTAACATCACGCTGCGACTAATAGGAGCGAAGAATCAGTGAAAAATGTTGCAAAAATAATCGCGATCATAATAATAGAAATTGACGCGTACAAAGTCGCGGGCACCAGCTAGTTTGACATAAGGATGTACTTTTAGTACAACCATATCAATCGAATAGATAAAACATGATATAAATATCCATACTATTGCTGTCGACATAATTCGTATCATCGTATAAATATCAAAACATATACAATCAAATAATATAATTGTGTTTAATATCACACTTTTTTAATATAATGATGGAAAGATATAAATTTAAATTACATAGTTTTAAAACGTATAGGTGACAGTTGGTATAAAATCATTTATCATAATAACCATTTTATATAACATTCACATGATATAATGCTTAAAACAAATAATTTTATTCAGTGTGAACATTTAGTATAACGTTCATTTACGATAACACTCTTTTTATATAACATTTAAAACAGATAATGATTTCTTGATACAAAGGCGTCAGAATGCAGAATTTAAAGATACTAAATAGGGTATATTCCGAATCTTTAAGAGTACGAAATACCATAAATACGCAGGCAAGGAGGTATGCATGCACGTAAGCAGGCAAGCAGGCATGCATCCAGGCAAGCAGCATGCTTGCAGGAATCATCATGTATGCAATCTGGCATGCATGCAATCATGCAGGCAAGCAAGCATGCATATAGGCAAGCATGCATGCATTTGTTTTGCTCTTCTCCGGCGCTGCGGGAAGTGCAGTCCTTCCGCCCTTGCGTAACAAATCTCTGGCACCCACACTCGCTTCCGCAGCTTCGGCTTTTAAATTGCACTCTAGTGTAGGGCAGACAAGTACCACGGCGGAAAGACCACGGCGAGTCGGGATTTAACCAAATTCTTAATTCTAGCAATGTATGTCAGTTAGTACCGTTATTTCTTTTAATCAATATTTCAAACGTTTTTATCTCAAACAATATATACGAAATGATACGTATAACAAACAAATTTATAACAAATGAACGATATATAAAATGAGTTTTATTTCAAAATATTTTATTTGTTATGAATGTTATACTAAATAATATTAAATAAACTGTATGTTATGTAAAGTAATCGTTATGTCAAACAAAATTATATCATGTGTTGTTGTAACAAATGATCATTGTGTAAAGTGATCGTTATTAAAGTTCGATTATATCAAATGATTGTATATCACATGAGACGCACCCACAAAATTTTACTGGCTTTGGACTTTACAAGACAATCCGAAGACATGCGAGTACCAATCCAATCAAGGGTGAAGGGCTTCGAAAAATAAAACCATAAAAATTTTACGACTTATGGAATTAATGCATAAATAAATCAGATGCGTTAAACTAATGTCAAGTATTTCGATTATTAGAACTATAAAGTAATATTAATGATTTGATTACCGAAAATTTTATTACTATGATTTGTATATTATGTTATTTTTTACGATCGGAAGGAAATTATTAATTAACATTAATGTGAACATGATATGGTCTTTTGTGATGAAATCGTGGAAAACATAGCTAGTAACTATAATAATATAGTTACTAGTTATACAGTCAGCGATGTATGCGCATACATCTTAAAGGTGAACACACACTTATCCGAGCCGAACTCGTCGAACGAATCGAAATCAATGAGGCTTCGCATATATCCGCACCAGAAGAATCGACCGCGTCGAATGAATCGACCGCGAAATGGTACCTGCGCGTTTATTTTTCATACGCAACGGAAATGATAGAATGCGAGCGCATCGGTCGAGTGGACAGCATGAGCCGCGCCGAATCTGATGACGTCTTCCAGATTTGTCTAGGATTTCTGGGGTTCTTTCAGATTCGTAAGATTCGACGGGGAGAAATGAGCGAGGTTTCATGAGATTTCATAAAATATATTGAAATCTAAAATTCGTTTCGTTCGACTCGTTTGACGCGTTCGGCTCGGATAAGTGTGCGTTCACCTTTATCGTTTTTTCACCAACCTTATGTGCTGCCTACTGTCTTTATTAATTTAATTCTGATTAGTTTTTAATAGATATGATCCTTGTCAAGAGACACAGTGGCAGTGGCGTGCACATCATACATGCCAATAAGCAATACTTAGCCTGCCTACTTCGTCTAACTAAATGAAATACCAATCTCTCCATTACTCCTACATACCCTATTATCCAACTTGGGCACTGCATAGTGCATACCCTATACAGAAATGCTGTGTACACTCTAAGTCTCTTAGTGTTTACCGTGTATTTGCCTCAATCGCGTCGAAATCGTGTACGGCTATTGCCAGAAGTAGCCGAAATTAATAGACTCAGGCGTTACTTTGCGGAAATCCATAACTAATTATGGATTTAGAAAATTATTTTGCTAATGATTTCCGCTTGTTAATATACCGGCCTAGATACCTTCACCACACTACCCGCACTAACACTCATTGAGCAAGCACTATTTCATGCAGGAAAACCGCCCGCCCTCCCTCAAAAATGCATGCAGTACAGTTAATGCAATTATTAGTACCCAACACCAATATAATAAAAACCTCGACGCGTTTCGCCACTTCACGTGGCATCCTCAGGAGATGTTGTCGCCTTCGCTGCGCTCCGACGACTAAGAAGGCGACAACATCACCTGAGGATGCCACGTGAAGTGACGAAACGCGTCGAGGTTTTTATTATATTGGTGTTGGGTACTAATAATTGCATTAACTGTACTGCATGCATTTTTGAGGGAGGGCGGGCGGTTTTCCTGCATGAAATAGTGCTTGCTCAATCAGTGTTAGTGCGGGTAGTGTGGTGAAGGTATCTAGGCCGGTATATTAACAAGCGGAAATCATTAGCAAAATAATTTTCTAAATCCATAATTAGAAGTAGCCGAACTAATCGCGACAGTATAAAGAAAATTTATTTTCCACTTACCATTCGCAGCAGTTTAGTTATCCCTTTGAGATCTGGCGCCACATTCTCAATTTGCATTTCGTACGGTCTATTTCCGTCAGCAAATCTCAAATTATATTCTTCATCTGAAAGAAAAACGAGGCGATAAGTAATTTGGTAGGATAAAAACTCCTTGATGATACTAAATTGTTTTTTCTTAAATTATATTTTTTCCAGACGCCATTGTGTTTTAAGTACCAAGCCAAGAATATCTTGGGGTGCAGTCCTGGGATCACTCCCTGAGACTGGCAACAAGATTTAGAATTTTCGAACATTGCTCGGGTTTGTGATCACAAAAACGCATTTAGGCCATCATTGCTGGAATTCAATGATGGAGACCTTTGCTCTGCAGTGGAATGATAATAGGCAGTTAGAGTACTGTTCTTTATTTTTAAAGACAAAAGGAGCATGTAAATGAACTGGCGACTAAAGTAGCTATAAAAAATTTAAATGATAGCAGATTATAAGCATAGCAAAAAAAAAACTAAAATACATACATCACAATGAAAGAGAAATTGAATATAATAGCAAAAACAATGATAATTCATAATATCATTGAGCAAAAACAAATTTATGCACCTAACTATGAATATTGACTTAGATTTGTTGGTATTCCGACACGGGAACAGGCGACATTACTGGCTACTTGCAAAATTCTGTTTTTTGACCCATTTTGACGATAATATAAATTTGCAGCAAGCATTCTGTCACTGTTATGTCAAACACCATACATTGAAAAGTTTAAATTGTCAAAAGCGATAAGGTTACATTACAAATAATTTACTATGGTAATTAAGTTTTCTTAATTTTACTAATTTTTCACGCAGTTTTCTTAATTTTTCTTTCATAACAACATTCTCATGACAACAAACAAAACAAAAAAAAAAGAATGAGCGCGATCGGTCCAGCCGTCCACGTGTGATGCGATGACCAAGGGAAATAGGGATATAAGATAGATTAATCAAAATTTTGCGGTTGTGATAACATATCAGATAGACCAGCTCATTACTCTCGCATTTGCATTCTTTTTTTTTTATTTCAAAACCAGCAGGATATTATACAGTACTACATAATACACATTTAACTTAAAGTAAAGTTCAATAAAATAATAAACTAGTTGCTGCCCACGACGTCCTACGCGTGAAATTTGGAATTTAAAACTGTAATAAATAATACCACGGGAACCATACCTTTTCCTGGGACAAAAAGTGGACTATATGTTATTGCAGACAATAAACCATAATCGTGCCAAATTTCATTAAGATCAGTTGAGTCGTTATAGCGTGACAGAGTAACAATCATCCATATATCCAACATTATCACAAACTTTCGCGTTTATTTGATGGCTTCTTGGAAGCCCAGGCTTGGCACAGTCAAAACTATTTATTCATATATAAATTTCAAGGAGACAATGTTTACTACGGCGGTGTCGCAAAAAGATGAAGTTTTAACAATACAGAGACAATACAAGTTGCTAGCAACAGTAATATTAGTAGGATACATTGTTTGCCTCTGTAGTCCATATTAGTTGTGACAACATACCCAGTTCCTCAGATCTCCTGTAAGGAGGCGGTTCCTCCCCCACCACGATATATTTCTCGTCGACATCTGCGAACTTGCCCGTCACCTCAGCCAAGTCTTCCAGAACATCCTCTTTTGTGCTCCATCGGTTGACATCTCGGTAGCTCATTGCAGGTCGACTGTAACAAAATTTATGTTTTTATATGCATTCTTTCATTAATTCATTCCTGTTGGACTAACTGTCCAAGGTATCAGGTTCCGGTAACAAGAGTTGAAGAGTTTTATTTTTTCAAAGAATGCTCAAGTTTGTGATCAGCAAACCGCATTTAGCAAGCGTGGCAACTTGAAATCAATAAGGGTCTTTGCCCTGCAGTGGGATGATTATAGGCAGTTACTATATGTATTCATTCTTACTCTGTCTTGACAGCTTACTGCAAGCCGACTAACTACAAACATACAAAACATTCTGTTTTAGTCACTTGCAAACAGAAAGAGAATGCCATACAGCATTAAGTCCACCTCAAAACTTGTACTTTACTTTATATTTGTGTCACAATGTTAAAATTAAAGAAATAAGTAACAATAAATAAGCTTTTAAAAAATTATTTATTCATTTTTAAGCAACACTCTACCAAACAATGAAACACTGTTTAATATCATTCAAACATTTTAAGATATGGATTAATTTAAGGCATTGCCTTCCAAGAATAAACTTGAATGTGCCATTTGATAATGTGATTGTGTTTCTACATGTTGAGACTTGAGACAGTTATAGGGACATTGGTATTCAAAACAATGATCTTCTTTCAAATCAACAAATTGGGTCATATTTGTATGGTTTCTTGTACTTATAATTAATAAATACCTTTAACATAATTAACCATTGAAATGAAAGATAGGTTTACGGAGTCCAAACACTGTAAAGTGTTCAAAATGTCAGGATAAAGTAAATTAAAATGTAAAAATACGAGGGCTGCACTAAAAGTATCGGGAATGGATTTACACTGTTCCTATCATATTAAAATCTTTTTAATTGCAAACTCCTTGGTTTTAAAAATCGAATACCATTTTTTTATTTAAAAAAAGATGCTCGGTCTTATCACAAGACTTGACTTGACTCGAGAAAATTCAAGAGCGATGATTTATTATGGCTTTCGAAAACAAAAACAGTGTATTGACCGGATGATTTCTGCATTTGGTAATGAAGCCCCATCCAAAACCACAATTTATCGCTGCTTTGCTGAATTTCAACGTGGACGTGTCAAGCTCAGTGATGATCCCCGTCAAGGTCGTCCAAAAATTGCAGTCATCCCAAGAAAACGTTGATGCTGTGCATAAGCTGATTGAGGAAGATCGACATGTGACATACCGCGAAATTCAGGCAACTTTAGACATTGGCATCATGAGTCAAATACAAACAATCTTGCATGAACAATTTTTTTTTTTTATACATAAAATATTGGTTTTTCTATTTATTTTGAAGCACACTGTGACGTGCACAGATGAAGTTGTGTAAGGTTCATTCATCTGGGACCCTGCTGCAGCAAAATATTACGTCTGTGCGCATCACAGCGTGTTACAAAATTGAAAGTCTGAATAAATAATTAATATTTTTCAAAAAATATTTTTATTGATAGATTAAATAACACTGCCATGATGTTATACATAAAAGGTCACATAACGTGGGCTTCGTTTTCCAGGTGGTTTAAAATGCCCTGTGTATAAATAGTGTTCGCGTAAATACAAGATAATAGTACAAAATAAATTACTTTCATCATTTTAACAATATCACAAAACAATATGAAATGCTTAGCTATTCAAAGGGGGAACACTGCCAATATCTTCAGATCCTTGTCTAAAGGGACTCCTTTTAATAATATATTTTAGTTATATAAATGGTATGTGGAAGTTGACTTCTTGTTATTGAGTCTTGCTATGTATGAGTTGTCTCATTGCAAAGATCTAAGTGTAGGGAGACAGACTGCAGGATGGGACTTTATTTTACAATATGTATGTTGTTCCAGAATAAATAGGTAAATCCAAAAACTATTAACTTGGCTATAATATTATTAGAAAAGATAATGTTTTAATTTATGAAAAATAGTACCTTTTATTAATATTCTAATAAAGTTGTTTTCTATTTTGAGCTTTGTTTAATTTTAATACCAACTAGGGTTAAACGAGCAGATAAAAAAAAGATACAAGATTAGCACTTTTTTTATCTTTGCATGTAAATAACATAACTTGTTTTTATTTTCTTAGATAGTTATAGTTTTTCTGATATAATATAAAAACATTTCAGGGTTTTTTAACCCGCCGGTACTCGCGTCTCATTTTAAGCCATGAACAGTCGCACAGGGGTCGAAAAGACCCAGACTTTGAATGTATGGTTTTCAATAACTAAACGGATTTTAGGATTTATTTGTTAATAAATTATAAAGAGGATAGTAAAACGAACTCATAAATATCAAATTTGTATTACTTTTTGAAAAAAAATCATAAAATCACAAAAATCAAGCGATCACTGCTAAATCTTACTTTTTTCCATATGAACCATGATATCAATGTAACTTTTTAATGTAATCTAGAAACAATTAAATGTTTTTTTATTATTAAAACTAATCAGCAATCTTCTAAATAGCGGAACAATATCAAACATTATAGGTACGTAACATATTTTTATAATCAGTCTCCAAATTTCATATTAAAATCTACTATAAACCGTTCATTTTTTTTTCTATATCAGTGTTACAATAATCTTATCTTAGTTTTGGCTTTGTTTTTTTTTGCAGTTGATACATATAAATGTAGTATAATCTCTACAAATATATATACAACAAAATTGGCATTGAGTTTTGGTTTTTTTGTCCTTTTTAGTAGGGCAGATCGAACATCGACCGCGCACATTACTAGGCCCTGGCAAAGCCTATCTGTTTGTACTTTTTTCTCTCCCAAGTACTTGAAACAGTTTGTTTCGGATATGTCGGGGCAAAGTGGCAGAGAAGACCTCTTCTCTATCTGTGGTTTCACCAAAGATATAGCGATTTTTTACAAAAAGTTGTGTCTTTCTATATTGTCTTTTTGTAAACGAGTCATGTTTGCATTATAAATGACATACGCATTTATGGCCCACACTGATGAGCCCAAAAAATATAGTTTGAGGCTATCTTTTGCTTACCCTTGACACGGAGTAAGTACCACACATCTCATCGACGACGTCTACACCACGTTTTGGGGCGTTGCATGCTGTTATAATTTCTGGCTTCCGATTGTCTCCAGTATCAGTATTTATTTTTGCATTATGATCCATTGTTAAAGCAAGAAGCACCACCTTTTCTTTCTTTGGTGAATAGGAAACCAACGTGCAATTAGGCTGAAAACCAGAGTACGTGGTTTTTTCTTCACGCCGTCGTGTAACAATGAAACTTCCAAATGATTTCGCGACAATAATAATATTATTGAAATGGAAAAATATACTTACCCAATGCGTCGCGCAAGGGTCGAAACGACCCATACTCACTTGACATGTCCATACTGTCCAAACGCGGCGCGAGAACAGGAAGAGGCGGGGTGTGCAGATAGCCTGTATAGTTACTTGAAGGTATTTGATGCGAAGACACGAATGAATTAATACATATAAAGTTATGGCACAACAATTGAAGTACTGGGTCTTTTCGACCCAGGCGCGACTACCCGCGGGTTAATGATTTTGTCTACAATCATACAAATTATCTTCCCTACAAACAAAAACAAGTTGTCATCAAAAAAAAAGGAAAAGTAATCATTCTCTAAATTTTTAGGCCAATCGCTCAGTTCCTAAAAGCTAATTAGTCATATAAAAAAGGGACTATAGTCCCTTTTGGGAACTGAGGAATTATTAATGGACGCAGTCACACCAAGTTGACTAGAGTAACTTGGATAATGTAATTATTTATAAATTGTTAATTGCATTTTGGTACAAGTTGGCACATTTGTATACTTGATAGCTTGAAATTTAAATGGATCTAATCCGAGGACCACAACGTTTACCTACTTCTAACATGAACTCTTCCTCCTATATATCTTAGACTTAATTCTAAATTTTACGACCATAACCTGCCGCAGAGCACTACAAAATTTCGGGTAGATAAAACGACTTTTGTAAACAGAAAGTATCTCTATTCTTATTCAAATTCTCACAACACCTTAGAAATGCAACCTTCGAATTAACAGAAATAATTAAGTAGAACAATTAAATGCTAATCATGCAATTCGTTAAGTTTTGCAACTTTTTGCACATGACAAGTCCCAACCTGTTCAATGTTTTAGTGAAGCACTATAATATTTAAATCAATAACAGATTTCTTACCTTAGTAGTAAATATCAAGCAGTAAATCCGGAATTTCAAATGAATAGAAAAGACCAAATACTATTTCTAATAATTCTTAGGATTTATCCAAAACTCGAACTGACTGTCAAAGTCAAAAAATTTTAGCAGCACAGAATCAGAATGCGCGTGCGCGCTACACGAAGGTTGACGTTAAACGTAGACTGTAGAGTTGAGACATGAGAATTGAGTGAATCTTGATGACCTTGATGTAGGTAAGTTAAGCGTATAGCTTTGAGTATCTAACCTACGGGAGACGCCATTGACAGACGTACCCCGCTACCAAAGGTATGAGACCGCCGGTCATAGTAGTTATATAAAACTAGTAGCCGCACGTTCCACGTCATCATTCAGCAAATGTCAGTAGCGCACAACAGACCTGAGCTAAAAATACCGAATTGCAGCGTTTTTGCATATAAAAAGAGGTCGGAATGCTCTAGTTTACAATAGGATAACTTTACTTTACATTTCTAAGTATTATTTTCACTTAATATTAACAAATAATACAATAAATTAGCAAAATAACATGAAAAATTCCCAATCAATAAGTGCTGCCACTAAATAGTAACCGTATCTAATTTAGGGTAATGTTTAAAGATGTAGTTTATAAAATTTGACTTGATTTATACGTCTAATTAAATATGCGTTTTGTTTATTACAATAATATATTATTGAAAACATATGACTGCATAATTATGTCTCAACGAAATAAAACATGGCAATCAGTAATCTATAATCAATTATTCAATTCATTATAGATTTATTATTTATTTATAAATCATAAAAATAAAGCAGCAAGTTTCACCTAATTTATATTTTAAATCGTTATTCACTAACTAGCTGTCGCCCGAGACTTGATCCGCGTCATTTTCTGTTATTATGATCGCCACTATTTTTGCAATATTTTTCACTTATGCTTCGCTTCTATTAGTCGCAGCGTGATGTTATATAGCCTAAAGACTTCCTCGATAAATGGACTATCCAACACAAAAATATTTTTTCAAATCGGACCAGTACTTCCTGAGATTAGCGCGTTCAAACAAACAAACAAACAAACTCTTCAGCTTTATAATATTAGTATAGATTTTGAATTTGGAAAAAAATCTTGCAATTTTGCAGAATTTCACATATTTTATCATGTTAATTATCAAATTACAATGTGGAATGGGATGTTAAAGAAAATAGGACCATATTCCAGACACTTCGAAAGCTTGGTATCAGCCGTATGTTCGTATATCGTACTAGCAACAGATACAACAACACTACCTTCAAGTTAGAGATATAAGGCTGGTATAATACCACGTAGACGACCTCCATGGCGGAGTGGCGTACGCACCGGTTTTCAAGGTGTCGCCTGCTCCGAGGCTCCGCCGGGTTCGATTCCCGGACGGGTCAATGTAGAAAAAAAGTGTTTTTCTACATTTTCTCGGGTCTGGTTGTTTGTGGTACCTTTGTTGTTTCTGGTTTCCAAAATACGAGTGCTTTAAATAGTTATTCAAATTGTGATCAGAACAATGTATGTGATGTTATCCACATTTATTTATTATTTTATAAATGGCTATTATACCAAAAATACCGTATTAAACGGTATAACACCATTTCATACGGTATTTTTGGTATTTTATCTTTTAGAGTGTAAAATAATTAGAAGTACTTTAAATTGGGGTTATTATTGGGTAACTAGCTAATAAACGTAATCAAAAATAATATTGTTTAACCGGCATCATGTTATTTAGTACGGTATTTTTGGTATTTCATTTTTTGAAAGTGTAATGAGTAGAAATCTCTTATACGTTAGGGAAATTATTGGTTTGTAAGACCGGCTAGTTGGTCTTTGGATACGGATGTGCCTACCTTAAAAAAGAATCGTTTTCCGATAGTAACTCGGCTGCCATTACAACTTCTTCAGTTTTTATATTCGTAACAAACAGCCTATGTTAGTCTAAGTAGTCCAATACATCTCGATATTTAAATTTCTTTAAATTGGTTTAGTAGTTTTAGTGTGAAAACGGAACATATTATTATGTAAGGTACACACTTTCATATTCATTATATTAGTAGGGAAAGATCGATTAAAGACATCGCTTATAGTGTAATTTTGATTAATTAATTTTGTTTCGTACTGAGAACGTCTAGGCGCATCAACATTTCACACGAACGAATACTAACTACTAAAACGCGGCGCGCGCGCAGCATCTTAGTTAATACACAAAGTGGCAACGTCAAGCAAGCGCAAGTCCCACGTTTTTGTTGTGTATTGTACGTGCATTACATTTACATAAAAGATATGTTAATCGTTAGCAGGAGTACGATTATTTTAAATACACAAGGAAAAAAATGAAGTTGAATTGAATTTATATGATCAGTTAATTCACCGATGATACGTAAAAAAGTCAAGTAAATTGCATTTGTTAATCAAAGTATAAAATACGAAAAATACCGTATTCTATTGTAAAATATCTGAAAAATACCGCCCATTTCGTATTATACCGTGTTTTTACATCTCTACTTCAAGTAGCCTATTAATTATTGGCTGAACTCATCGATAGTGTGACATATCGATGGTGTCTTACTCTAGCATTCCTTACGTGAAAATGACGTCATCTTGTATACTGATAGGCTGTTCATGCGTGTGTTTAAACATGTGTGCGTGTAGTCTGTGTTTAAGTTTGACAATTTCTTCTTCGTATGCGTGCGTAACGACATGATCGAAAATGCATTTGTTTGTAATCGCTGTTAGTGTGCGTTCCTCGCCCCCCGCACCGAAAGTGGCAGAATTATTTGTATGGATATTTGTACTCATGTCCAATCCCGTTGGTTATATAATCAAAGGCGTATAGCCATAGGATATAAACTAGTTACATACTCTTCTTTGTCGTACGTACATTTTAGCATGTTTCGTACTCGTGCGCAAGTTAGTGTTTTGTTTTTCTCACTGCTCTGCTGAAGTGCTCTGTTTACTACCTATATCTCATAAAGATAGAAAAGGAACCTAGATCTTATCCTAGATATATTTAATTGTAAGAAAAACGTGGCACAAATTTTGAAAACATATGATTATGAAAACACTGAATTAATAACATCTAGCTAACAAGAGAATGCCATTCAATACACACACACACACACAAACACACACACACACACACACACATGGTCAACCACACTACGTACACCCAGTTTTCTTAAAACATAAATTTTCATCTTATATTTTTATTATAATGTTTGTCTATCAAACTTGTTGTGAAAATAGTCCTTAAGAATCTTTTAATTATGCTTTAATTTATGGCCAATTCCCAGCCTTGTAACGTTGTGGGAAACGGGCTTGTTATTTTTTTTTTTTTTTTTTTTTATAAAGTTTAACGGCCTCGGATACTTGTTCATACAGCCAATTCTTTAGTAATATTGTCTTTATTTTTGCATTAAAACGTTGATGTTAGACGTTTTAATGCTTTGATGGAGTTTTTGGAGACAGTCGAAAGATTGAAGGAATGTAAAGAAGTCCCCAAGAAAGAGGTGAACTGTTCGCGTTCCCGCGCAAAATTCACGGTCCACTTTTCTTGGTTACGACCCATACACCATGTTATTTCACCGAACTGTATATTGTTCACTCGCACGACACTTTGTTTCGCAAACACACCACTTTTACGACCCAAAAATCACTATAAACAATAAAAATTCGATAAAATAAACGGACTCTACACGTATCTCACGAACTCCCGCCAAAAACTCCCCGGGCTTGTTGTCCTTTGACTTTGACAGACTACATTAATATGTAGTCTGTCAAAGTCAAAGGACAACAACAAGTAGTGTCAACATAAGGTTGCCATACTTGGGGTAAATTATTCTACTAAATGTAGTTATAATTTTTTTATTTTCTGTATTAATAAAATTATATTAACTTTATTAAGAAGGATTTAGTATAACTAGCATTATTAAATAAAACAATATTAGACAAAAATACTACAAGGGATTCCTTTGCAGTATGATAAAAACTTTGGGACGTCAATATGTAATCTAACCAATTATGTATATTTTTTATTCTGGTATTATTATGAATGAAACAGACTATTGAAAGTTGAAACAGAGGCCTCTCCAAACGTCAGACCTCATCTCGTTCACAATGTACTATCGACTTTACGTGTCATAGTTAAAGTTAATTTTTCTACAATGTACAATACTAAGTGCTTTTTCCAGTTATATAATTATGTAAATTCCTTGCTTATCGGCAGAACAATTAATATTTTATTTTGCGTAATGATATCCGAATATGCGGTAGTCAATATTAAATTATCATCGTATCTACTTCACGTAACTCGTTTCGATTATAATATTTAAGTTAGACTGACTGAATAAAAAAATAGTACGATACTAATGGTTTTGAAGTATAGTTTTAGACCTTAGCCGGTTACGACCGATAGAGAAAACAAAATAGTCGTGTCATTCAATAATATGGGGCATAAGGAGGTTTTGCGCGGGAAACCAGAAGAGAAAGATGGACTTTGTTTCGTAATTTTGCGAAATTATCCTAAGCGGCATCTATTGTGATAAAGTGGTGGCATTGTTAAAATAATGTGTCAGTGAGTAGGATAAATCAAATAAAAGTGTTAAACATGGAAAGGCGCTCCTATTTGACTTGGATCCACGTTCTCGCGTAAAACTCCTGTAATCATTGAAATGTATAAACCACCCATACATTTCAATGACTTAGGTAGGTTTCATTTCATTTCATCTCATTAAATTCATTTTCATATCATATCAATTAAAAATTCTACAGAAGACTTGGCTGTATGGGCATAGTTCCCTTTGTCTACCCAGAATGGGTGAAGAAAACAACAACAATAATTATTATGTCAAAACAATAGTATTTTTTTCCATTTTCTTCAGATCTTTACAGATCTCTTTTCTCTTCCTTCATCGATATTTTCAAATAAAGTCCTCAATGCTCCTTTTGAATAAATTGGATAAAACCTAGAATAAAACTAATGGGACTTAATTAAGGGTGCACCAGAGATAAAGATTTGCAAAGATTTGGTTAAGCAGAGATCAGGCACGATGTGTGTGCATAGCTAACAAAACCTACCGATAATATCCCTCTGTAATAACTCGTATTACAATATTTTCAACTTTCATTAAAAATAACTCAAGTTATTGTTAAATTTGTAAGAAAATGTCAGAAGATAAACAAGCAGAGGATACTTCCATCCCGGCAGAACGAGCTGATGGCGACAAAGAAAACGGCGATCCAGGGAAATCAGACAAGGTCAAAGGTGAGTGTCATTGTTTATAAATTTATGCTTTATTGCTTACATCAGTATGTATTTGTTGCCTATTCTAAAGTTTATAAACCAGAATTAAATGTATGAAATGCAGTGCCACCAACTAACTTGACAAGCTTAATAAAAAGTCATTTCTTAAAAAAAAACTATTGTTCAAATTTCAGTTGATATTCTACTAAAAGCTACTGGTAATGCACCAATAATGAAGAAGAAAAAATGGGCTGTTGATGCTGAGAAACCTATTGGATGGATTATGGAGTTTGTAAAAAAGTATCTCAAACTGGAACCTGAAGAAAAACTGGTAAGTCTTAGTTTCTATGCCTTTATAATGCTGCGAAACATAGTAACATCCACTTAAAAATTCTGTGAGTTGAAATCTTACAAGATCCAATACATGGATGATGTGAATTTGGGAAATTAAAATATTCTTATTTTATGGTGTAAATATATTCTTGTATAACCTTCCCTAGACCGACTGATCTAGCAAACACTGTATGTTTATGGTAAATGCATATGAATGTATTGAGCAAATTTCAAAACAGTAGCAGCAGTTTAATAATTTTCATCATAAATACTCTTGTTTTGTTAACCCTTCGATTGGCAACCAGCCTTTAGAGGATGACAGCTTGCTATCGCGCAGGTGGCATATCATCCTCTAATGTGCGCTCGGCTAACACTCGACTAGTGCGGTCGGTTTTGTTCTTAGTTAAAATTTTAGAACTCTATGTCTTTACAGTTAGTGTTCAAAGTATTTTTGACAAAATAAACTAGCGGTAAAAGTAAAGTTGTACACATATTTTCTAAGTGAAATATAAAACCATTGGTCAGTAAAGGCCACGGAGCCCACTAGTGAGCACCTAATACTCGAATGTGCTCGATCGATCGATTTTATAGAGGATTTTGAAGTGATTTTTATAGTTAAGTTAGTGTAAACTATGAACCAGTATGTAATTCAACTAATTAAACTTAATTATGTGATGTGTGACGTGATTTTGGTTTCAAAATAGTACTAAAACCGCGGCTGTTCAAAATTTTTCGTAATTGTCATTGAAACTTGATATTTCCATCAATCTTGGTAAGTAATATGGTTAAATACATTTAATTAACTGTGTTCGTTATCAAGCTTTAATTTAAAGCATTAATCTATTCGCCAGGATTTGTGAATTCTTAGAGAAAAACATTTTTGTAAGAACCGGCACTCGGCCATCATTTTTTCATTTTTTCACCTACTACTTCAATCGGTTTTAAATAAATAAATATTTTTAGCCATAAATGAACCTTATTTAGTGTCCTATGTTGATGTACAATTAGAATCAGAAAACTTTCAGTCACTAATTTTAAGCATATTTTTCTTTTTGAAAATGTGCTTAGAAACTGAGGTACTTTGGAAGTAACAATTAATAACTTATAGTAATTACATGATAAATTAATATTAAATGTAGGTAAAAGCTTGTAAATCTTGTGTAGATTATGTTGGTATTTAAATGAAATCCATGTTTCATACAAAAATTTGCAGAAATTAGCGGTTTTAGTTACCGCGGAATCAAACTTTTTTTTTTTTTCGGACCCTACTGTCTGCCACTTGTGCCGGTCCTCTAATTTTTGTCAAGCGCCAAAGGAGAGGTTAAGAGAAATCTTATCCCTTTTAAAATTGGTAGACATTTTGCTAAAACTCTATGCTGTTTTTTAAAAAAATACATCAAGTATTCATCAATAACAAATAATAAATGTCTTAACAAATGCATAAGTGTTTCATATTTCTTTTCAGTTCCTGTATGTCAATCAGACATTTGCACCATCCCCTGATCAACTAGTGAAAAATTTGTACGAATGCTTCGGAACGGACGGAAAATTAGTGTTACACTACTGTAAGAGTCAAGCGTGGGGCTGAAAATGAACTTGCGTGTTACAATGAACTTTGAGCTAATGATAACTGTAAGGCAAATGGTACGAACAACTTCCATCCCTAAGAATAGAGGGGTATGTAATGAACATTCCTAATTAATTATACCTTGCTTTTTATTTGAATTATCTTTAGTTATGCTAGATAGATGATGTTAGATGCCTTGGACCGGTCCAAAGCTATTGTAGCACCAGTCGGTGCCGTCATGGTCTTTGTTTTCACTAATTAATATTATAAAAAAAAAGACGTGCCTGTCTATATGTCTTTCACCAACCTTCTTATTGTATGACTTTCGCCTAACAAGGTTAAAATTTATGTTACCTATTATGTTTGTTTGTTGAAATAAATTAAGGATTGATCTCGCCGTGACGCTTCATATCTAATTTTGTGACAGTTGTTCAAATTTAGTTTATCGCTTTGATTTTCATCATTAAGTTATTGAGTCTTTCCATTAAATATTACATGTTTAATGGATAGAGTCAATAATCTTAACCTCATTTTATGTAAGTAGGTATGTGATATTATTGTAAATATAAATATAATTTATAGTCAAAGCTGTTTTTTTGTTAATAACAGTAGTTAGTAAGTGTTTTTTTTAAATATTTATTTATTTTGCGAACAACAGGCAATGTTGTGAATGAAAGACTGGCAAGGTAGTCAAAGGGTAGATTGATTTATCTGCTCTTAACAACCTCCCCCTGCATACACAATGCTTTCATCACAATAGCACTTGCAACATACTATCGTAATGGATGTCGGTATTGGATACAGATTGAAACAATTAGGTTTTACGATACTGACTACGACAGTATTTTTAACGTAAATATTTGTTTTGGTTTGGAGCCCTTCGGCTCAGCTAAAATTTAAAGTCATAATTTCATTTGGCGAACCGTAGTGGCCTAAACTTATAATGTATAATTATTGTCTAGCCTAACAGATGCTTTCGCACTATTATAATTGGTAAAAAAAAAAAAAAATACCCTAATTTTAGTATGTCTAATATCGAATTGAATGCACTTAAATATATTCGCATCTTTCTTTTGGCATTGCGCTAAGTATTGAAAGCCCAATTTTTTTTTAAAACCGAATAAGTTGCGAAAACGAATCGCTATCAAACCAACCCCATGCAGTCTTGTTTGCCCTACCCCTAGAGTGTTATTCAATAGCGCGTAGGCGGACGGGTGAGGCGGCCCGCGGGTCATCTGCGACGATTAACACGCGTGGGACCGCCGAAGCACCGCAGCGCCGACGCCCCGTTGGTCTAGAGGCTTAAATACCGGACCAAGATCTCGGGGTCCCGGGTTCGATCCCCGGGTCGGGCAACAAAAAGTTTCGAATTTTCGAACATTGCTTGGATTCGTGATCACCAACCCACATTTGGCAAGAATGGTGATTATGTCTGTGCCCATCATTGCTGCACGTGGTAACTTGAATACAATGATGGAGGCCTTTTACCCTGCAGTGGGATAGTTATAGGCTGAAGATTTGCTAGAAATTTTCCTTTTTTTTAAATTATTTATAACTAGTGTTTTCATAATAAACAGGGTTATTCTGGTGCTCGATTTTGAAAAGAAATAATAATGTAGTAAAGTATAAATTTAATAATAAATAAACTAGTAATAATACAATTTGGTTCAGATTTAGAACACATCGTTTTCATTTATCAGTCGTCTGTTCGCTTGTCTATTTCTTATCCCCTCCACCGCTGCTTACATAATCTTTGCTTGTTGTCCTCGTAGGAAGGTTGTCTATCATGAAAAAAAAATTAAATAAGTTCATATTAGGGTTCCGTACCCAATGGGTAAAAACGGGACCCTATTACTAATTTCATTTACAATTGAAAGTTTATACAGGTACAGTTAGACGCAAAAGTATGTATGTATATGTCACCGTAAAATTGTGAACTTCGCCAGTTTACAATTAAACTTCACAAATGTACACTTCATACTAATTTTTACTCTTAATGAAACGACATAAGTTTGGTTAAACGAAAGTGTTTACATACTTTTGTAGCTGACTGTACACTATACTGTAAACAAAAACACTTAACTACCGTTTAAAACGACGGATCGGTTATTACGACCAAACGCCAAGTCACGGCCACGGGCTAAATCCCATATAAACGCTGAAGTAAACATACCACATACAACGACATATCACGTAAAATGACCAAACGTCCAGTATATTATCGGCTATAACGACTAACTGCGACCAACCGTCATAATTATTCCAGAAAAACAAATATTTTCAACCTTATTCTAGTTCATTTCGATTTATTATTAGTTACGCATTTTCTCTCACACCGATCTCACCGATTGATGACCTTATGGCATTTAACATGTCGCAAAATGACTTATTTAGCGGAATAGCTACGCCTGACGCAGAAAGCCAACGCAAAACTTTGATTTTTCTTGGTTTTGTTCGCATATTGCTTATAACGACTATAGCTATCGGGTATAGCGTCGTAATTTTGTCGCTTTAACCGGTTTCGACTGTAGTTATAAATTAAATACTTAATAGAGTAATTGAGCAGAAAAAAAAATTGTAACTTTTATCCGACCCGGTTGAAGCCATTTAGATTAGAACAACTAACCTCCCGGTGGGCGGCAACACTTAACGCTTTGTGTAGACTTGGGCGTGTTGGATTTGGGTGTATCCTTTTTGGTCGCGTCGCATGGACAGCACGAGTGCACGCTGCTGCGGGTGGTATCCATCGCTTCTATCTTCTCCACCTGTAATGCGGTTGATATTTTGACAATGCAAAATAGAGTTAATTGATACGGGGTATATACCATTAAACTTGGTTTTTGTCCCTATAATGCAAAATAGGCTAGATCTAGGTAAAAATACATTGCGAACTTTCAAGTTAAATGCGGCATTTGAAAAACTTTAAGGTCACAAAGACCGCAGCACGTCAAGTCAAGCCACAAGATGTCAATTTTCTTTTATTGTAACTCAAAGTTGAAAATGGATTGGGGGAATTTGACCTTTCGTGGTAGGTTTATGTGCTAGTGCACTGAACATATTATTAGAACCAATTTGCTACCTGCCCAAAATTTAAACTGAATTTATTCAGGTGTTCAATTTAGTTCATACTTACAAAGTTGCTTGTATTCGTCAGTATAATACTATCTGAAATAACTATTTTTGGAAAGTAACTCCGTATATCAGTGGTCCCTAAAACACGTACGAAGACAGATGCATTTTCCCACCATTGGTCAAACTGCGATCACTGCCCACCCACATAAAAAAACGTGGAGGTTATGGCGTAATTGTTGGATAGGTCTACGAGTATATCCAGCTAGGTTTCGGGTTTTTACCTTTGCAAGGGTAACTGCCCCCGGTTTGGATACAGAGCCTTGCTTTTGTAGATCCCTACGGTTGGAACTCGCAAGTTAATAGAGCCACAGCCAAGCCAGGACAGAGCCACAAAGACAGCAGCACGTCAAGTCTAGCAACAAAATGACAATTTTCTCAGAAGGAAAAGATGTCCAGCTAGGACTGCGGAGCATGCCTGTTGCTATAGACCTAAGATAAGGCTCATTCCAGTTTATAAGGCACCAGAGCGATAGCGTTGTTATTTGGTGGGAATTCGACTCAGTAACGACTAGGGTGGTTGAGTAGAATCCTGAGTTCGATTCGGGTCAATTTAGAAGAAACCCTTCTATACCTATATTCCCAGTCGCCCCCGCGGGGATTGCCACCGGAGGCAAATGGGAATAAAAATTCCCAGTCGCCACACTGGCGGTGACTGGGAAGTCATTTAGTTTCGCTGTACATTGCTTTCTCCATTGTAGAGAATAAAAGGATGTGGCAACTTATTCTAAATCTGACTGGGAATATAGGCTTCTATGCCCAAGCCGGTTCAGAAAAGACCTCTTAGACCACAACGAATTCTGGGTTGGAGTCGTGTATCAGAAGTCATGTTAAGTATTTCATCCCGGCTTCTGAATCTGTCGCTCAAGTCGTAAGACAAGTCTCACTAGAGGCCTGCAATAGGCTGCAAGGAAAACTAACCCCAGATTACGATAGAAGGACGAATCCCACATTGTATAGGATTTTAATCTTTTTTCTTTCACTCTTTACACTTAAAACTTAACACTTTACGAACAGGATTTACTGCAATCGAATCAATCAATTGAAGGTATACAGTATTTTATCTTCCCGAGACGTTTCGATCCAATGGGGGCTATCGCTAGTGAATTTGCCACTAGAGGCGCTAGTGTCGCGTGAGGTCCAATATTATTCACTTTGTACTGGTTTTAGCGGAATTTGTTGCATAAAATATAATTTCTTTAATTTACCTGCTAGAAAGTGATCGCCTTCGTAAAATATCGCAAATATGGATTATTTGGCGATTAATGTGAACGCTTTAAAAGCGGAATTAAGAAAAAGCGCAAAAATAGGCGGCCTCAAGAGCAACTATTTCAGAAGTTAGTTTGTTGATATCAAGATAGTTATTTATAAACAATATAACCTTAATTAGATTCAAGGTATAACACTTTGTTTCGGCGCCAATCGCCTTTGACAGCTATATCTCCGGACCTCAGTCTACAGTGGCGCCAACTGGTGAGCCGGTAGTCCCCATTGCACGAATCATGTCGCGCGGGCAGATCAAAGTGCTCGGCGATGTCTGGCCGGTTGGGAAGAAATATATTCTTTGCACATATTTAACGATTTCTTCACTCGTCTCCCCCAATAGTATGTCACTCCCCCTTAAATGAAATGATAATCAAATCTCCATTGACAAAAGAAAATGCCAATAGTTGCATATCGTTACGTGCCTCTGGACTATCTCGTACGAGTGTAGCACTTTTCTAATGTCAAAATAAAAGGTCTATGGCTGCATATTTTACCTTGGAAGGTGCTGAAGGTAGTTTGTGCTGTCGGTCGCCGGCGGCGTGCAGTGGTAGCCTTAGTTCCTGTTGCAGAGATTTCGCCGTGGTCGCTTCGTCTAACCGGCCAGTGGGAGGCTGCTCTTTCGTTATGTATTGCTACAGATTTAGAACCATTAGTAAACAACATTGGATTGCAGTTTTGAGTCGGAGCATTATGACTTTTTTTATTGAAGAAAAAGCAAATTCATTTTAATTAGCTGTTTTCAATGACAACTTTAAGTTAGTACTAGCTTGAGGTGGATATGTTTGTTGTTATAGTTATTTTACGTTTCACATTTTAGTTAAGTTGTGTTATACAATATTGTGTTCATGAAAAAGCGCAAAGCCTCAAGACACCCCAACTGTTTTTTATTATTAAAGAACCATCAAATTTATCTTTCGCTCTAGTTGGCACATCGACACTTTCACTCTTATCACCATGGAACATAGCTGTTTTTTTCACACGGTGATTGGAAAAATCCAAAGTAGGCTTGTACGTGTATGAGTAGGTTAATAGATAATATACTTAGATAGCTGTATTATTTTGGGTTAAATTTTGACCCCTATCTTTTATTAGTGGCATCGATTCTACTCTCGATTCTAAACAAACTTATTTTATTTATTTATTTATTTAGGGGCAGCAGCCCCCGATTGATTTAATTTTATTACTTCTAAAAAAAATCAAATTTTAAAAAAACTAGAACAGTATCATTTTAGCAAATTACCTCTTAAGTATTTATTCAATCACTGTTAACTTTTCATTCAGGCATTCTTTCGTATTGTACATTATTGCTAACAGCGTCCGCTTTTGGCGTTAGCGACAAATTTGACTTTATAAACAACTAAATGAAAAGTTTACTCTGATTCAATAAATACTAGAGGTAATTTGCTAAAATGATACTGTTCTAGTTTGTGTTACGTGATAACGTCTTTAAAATCGTTTTAGTCGGGTGACATGTTCAGAAACTTGTGTCACACCAAAACCTCACGAGCGCGATCGCAGGTATAACGAGAGAGAGAGACGGACCGATCTTCCGTCTCATCTCGAGCGCTGCCAGTCATTCCGTTAAACTTGTCACGCGGAATCCTCACGGGCGGAGGCTGGCATAGCGTTCGAGTGAGTGGACCGATCTTCCGTCTCTCTCACTCTAGCGGCATACAAACGAATGGAGATTTTCTCGTGCGGTTAAGTTTTCGTTGAATGTTTAAGATGTAATTTAAAATTTGAAAAAATTGTTATCTTCATTAATTCCTTACTTCCCAAAAACTTATATCACCAATAAGACGTTATCACGTAAACATCTCGATCGTAAACCTACTTTACAAACAACCAATTTTTTTTGAGAATTGATTCTATTTAGAAGTAATAAAATGAAATCAACTGGGGAAGCACCTAGCTTTAGTAGTCCCCTTAATTTTAAATCAAACATCGCGTTTTGCCGTCACCTCGGGCACGCGCCACACGATGAGGCTGCCGGCCGCGCAGCTGCTGACCAGCGCGCGCGCGTCGGGGCTGAAGCGGCAGCACGTCACCGCGCCCGCGTGCCCCAGCCCCACGTGCGTGTAGATGCCCTGCTGGTACTTCCATAGCTGCGATAAAGTATATTAGCAACTCATAATCATCCCACTCTTGTATATGCTCTCCTGGTACTTAATAAATAATAAATAATAAATGTGGACAACATCACATACTTGTCCTGATCCCAATTTGAATAACTATTCAAAGCATTCGTATTTTGGAAACCAGAAACAACGAAGGTACCACAAACACCCAGACCCGAGAAAATGTAGAAAAACACATTTTTTCTACATTGACCCGTCCGGGAATCGAACCCGTGACCTCGGAGCAGGCGACACCTTGATAACCGGTGTGTACGCCACTCCACACTTCTCTACTAAAATAGCCTATGTCCTCGATAAAAGTCTATCCAAAGTCTAAAAATTGTCCCAATTCAAAGTGCACCCATTTGTCATAAGGGTGCACATTTAGTGCATCCTATATCAATCGAATAGATACATAAATGACATAAATATCCATACTATTGCGTCGACATATTGTAGCTGGGTGAAACAGTTGAACTGACATATTGTCATTGTGCTGTTAAAATGTGTTGGAAGGTAACAACCAGTAACTACGACTATTTTTACGTATTTTTTAAATTAAAAGGATTTTGGGTACAAAACCTTGAAAAATAAAACACAATGTTGACAAACAAGTCGGTACCTTAACAGTCTGATCGTTTCCACCAGTGACAAATAGTTCACCATTTTGCGTGATATGAAGTGCGTTGACGGCTCCCGCCTTACTCGCTTCTAACTGAAACATATTTGTTTTAATTACTTTCTTTTGTTAAAACCACCGATAAAAGAAAAAACTACTTAGATTACATATTCATACACAATAATGTTACTTTCAAAAGTTTTAATTTGTGTCATGTGTATGTGTTATACCTACAGACTGCAGTGGAAATTCAAACTTACGTATAAGCCGTAAAGATGTATAAGGTAAAAAAAACAAATAAATGTTAAGTCGGTTTTCTTTTGGCGGTATCTGCACCTATGGTCAGTAACATCTGTAGAAAACTCTTACGCCTAGATAAGGGCCTCATCCGGCTGGGTTCATCCCAGCCTGAAGAGCCTGTAGCTCTCTAACCAAGAAAATCCCTAAAAATTTTCCGTTGTCCCTAAAAATTGCCTCCTCTAAGAGACGACTAGGCCTAGACGGTATCTCTCGGGTCAGATTCTCGCTGCCGGCCTCCCAGTAAGCGACGCGACGTTAGTTACGTTGCGGTGACTACCTCTTGCCAGGAAGATACATAGAGGAGACCTATATCAAGCTGGGGGTGTCGTTTTGCTAAGATGACGACAAAGAAGCCGGTACTTCTCTGACCAGAAAGATCTTTAGGCGAGACCTTTTGGGGGGGTTGGAATTTACCGCCTAGTGGTCCACCCTGGGCAACGGCATCTTTAGTTTTTTAACCAATGATGACGGCTAACAGATCCCTCTGCTAGTGTTGTAAAAGAACTGAGTCTTTTAGTCCCAATATTGAGACTAGAGTCCTTTTTTAAGACTCGAAGTCAAAAAAAGAATCAGTAAAAGCTCAAGTTTCTCTGAGTTTTTAGTGTTTTTAAAAAAATACTTCAGTCTTGCCAAAGAGAACTCGAGACAGAGTCTTTTAAAAGAGCTCACTCTTTATAAAAAGAACTCAAGACTAAGTCCTTTAACTAAAAACTTAGCTTTTCTAAAAATAACTAGCGACTGAGTGCTTTTAAAAAGAGCTTAGTCGTAAGAAAAGAACTCGCGACTGAGTCTTAAATTAATGTTTAAGATCAATGGTTAAAAGTGGTTGAAGGAGCTTAGTGCTTCTTCAAGTCTGCCCACCTGGGATAAAGGGCGTGATTTGTATGTATGTATGGTATCAATAAAATGAACTTCCACCTAGAATGGAATTTACATTAGCGCCTTGTAAATTCATGTGCCATTTTCATGCTTTTCTACCTACTGTATGGCGCGCTAGGTCTATGTTTTAATATGCGGGTCATTTTAATTGGGCTCCTCAGTCCTCTACTTTAAAGTTTACGACTCAAAGAACTCATAGGCTTCATGACCCAAGTCCTTTTGATTGGACTGCAGTCCTGCTGTATAATTTATGACTCATAGGACTTGAAAGAACTCAAAGAACTCAAAGAGCTCAAAGGACTGAAAAAAACCGATAGGACTTAGAATAAATCTTACGACTCAAAAAATTTTAGGGCTGAAAGAACTAAAAAGACTCAAAAGAACTCAAGACTCAGGACTCGGAAGACTAATTAGTCTTGAGTTCTGCAAAAAGAACTCATAGCCGCAAAATGAGGACTAAAAGACTCAGTTCTTTTACAACACTACCCTCTGCGGTGGTAGGCTTCTTAAGAGGCTGCCTGGATGCTACCACCAACCTGCCGGAGTCCAGCGCCAAACAGTTTTTCTGTGTTCCGCTGGTGTGTGGGAGAATCAGTACCTCTGGGTAAGCTCGCTCCATTAAGGCTTCTTCTTAACCGTAGAGTTAAGTATGAAATCAAGAGCAAGCTCATTGAATATAAAAATAAAACCGGCCAAGTGCAAGTCAGACTCGCGCACGAAGGGTTCCGTACAAAAAAGGCCAAAAAAACGAGTTTGTTGTATGGGAGCCCCCCTTAAATATTTATTTTATTTTGGATTTAGTATTTGTTGTTATTGCGGTTACAGAAATACATAATTTGTGAAAATTTCAACTGTCTAGCTATCGCGGCTCTTGAGATACAGCCTGGTGACAGAGCGACGGACAGACGGACAGACAGCGAAGTCTTAGGGTCCCGTTTTTACCCTTTGGGTACGGAACCCTAAAAAAGATGTGGGACGAGAGTCCAGCTGAGATGAAGAGCTAAGAGGTGGTATGCCCGATGATGAGCGGGGATTTGGTACCTCTCTAGTTCAAAAGATTCTTATGGAAGGCCTAGGGCTAGAGTCTAGACGGTATGAGTGTGGACTGGGAGCCGGTACCTCTCTGTCCAGGGTGATCTTTTAGGGAAGAGCCAGTAACTCTCTGACCAAGGAAATCCTTAGGGTAGGTCTAGGGTAGGCGGTACCTCTCGGGCCAGATTCTCGCTGCCGGCCTTCCAGTGAGTATGAGTTGAAAGGCGGAACCTCCATGACCAGGTAAATCCTTAGGGGGCTTAATGAACCAGGCGTATGCCCAGCAGTGTACGTCGTACGTGAGGTCAGGTTCCCACTGCCGGCCTCCCAGTGAGTATGAGTTGGAAGGCGGAACCTCGCTGACCAGGGAAATCCTTAGGGGCCTAATAAACCAGGCGTATGCCCAGCAGTGTACGTCGTACGTGAGCTGCTGGGTGACCTTACCTCCCGGGCCAGGTTCCCGCTGCCGGCCTCCCAGTAGGCGACGCGGCGGTCCGTCCCGCCGGTGAGCAGCTGCGAGCCCCGCGGCTCGAAGCACACGCACATGAACAAAGTGTTCGCGTACATCACCTGACGACGCGACAGCGACCTACAATGTTAAATTCGACATACGAGTAATAATGATTTATGAATCGATCCACAAACGTTAAGATATAACGATGCCATTGCATTGTCGTCGGGTGGCACTACATCCAACTTCACTCAGACTTATGGTATGCACATAATGCAGTAGGTAGGATACAGATAATTTTATTGTTAACTAGCTGACCCGGAAAACGTTGTTTTGTCATACTATAGATAGATGACTTTAATGATGGCAGGCGGATTAGCGATTTAGGTACCGCCGCAAACCTCCATGTGTGCTGTTAAATAGCATTAATTTAGATCGTAACTTACACAAGATCCCATATAATAGCAGAGCCGTCAGTCCCAGCGCTAACGGCCTCCGTGTCGTTGGGGGACACCTGTATGGCTGAGACGGGACTCTTGTGCTCCTTCAAGACCTTCTTGAGGCTCTGGCATTCCGGCTTGATGTCCCACACCCTAACCTGAGAGGTTATAAAAGGTTTTACAGTAAATTTCTTGGTATGAGAACACGATGGACAGCAACTTCTGCCTCTTCTGTTAATGTCGCTTCTTAAAACTTATTTTTTAAACACCGATTCCAATCGCCCACTTATTTGTAGAAGTAACTGCATAATTAAGAACATCAATCATAACCACTGGTTCCGTTTCATATTAGAGTACAAAATCAGTAAGAAAAATTAGTCAAATCGTATCATGGCTGCCAACTGTCAATCGCGTCCCACCAAAATTCCGAGCTAACGGACACGTGCGCGCTCCGCGAACCAATATCAAAACCAAACCAAAAAATAGTGCAGCAACATTATCCAGAGCTACCGGAACCTATATACAGTCCACGAACACCAAGGGAACTTCATCTGGAGGCCTCCAGCAAGCAGCGACCGGAACCGCGTGCAGGTCAGTGCCAGATAACTCCCTAAAACTATTATTCCGTAACAGTTTTATTTCTGCAAATAACAAGTACACATGTAGCCCACTAATGCTTCAGGACAAGCGTAGACTAGTGCTAGTAGTAAATTAAATGATATCCCTCCTAAAAGTCACACAAAAATGGGGTGTACGGTGGCAAAAAAAAATGCACCTACTATGTTCTTAAATCTTTAATAGTTATTTCAATCGTATGAACCCAATACCTGTCCCTCGCAGCCACCGGAGATGAGCGTTCGTCCATCCTTGGTCATGTCGAGAGCTGACGTGCCCTTGTTGTGCGTGTTGAAGATGCAGTAGATCAGCCGGCCCGTCAGCGGCGTGAAAGCACGGATGTTGCCATCGTTCCAGCCTAGATAACAAACACCAGTGGCGGAAGTAGTAGCGTGCACACCATACGTGCCAATAAGCACTGCAGACTCTGCCTACTATGTCAAACTAAAAAAAATACCGATCCCTGCATTATTCCTATAGTTTTCCGTCCTTTTTAAAACTTGGTACTGCATACCATTGAATTGCTGTGCACGCCCCTCTCAGGGGGGTTCTAAAGAGCTCAAGCTTATGACAAATCAAACTCCGGTATCTTACTTCGCTACTGGGAGTATGTCACCCGAGTTATGGTTTAATAAGTAAAATTACACCATAAATTTAAGCTCTTCTCAAATATAAATCCTAAATCCGCCACTGAACATTCCTAACTACTACTAATATACGGAATGTGAAATAAGTATGTCTGTTGGCTTTTCTCACTGAAACTACAATACCGATCTAAAATAATTAGCTGTGTGTGGACAGTTTGGGATCTTGGAAAAGACATGGACCCAAGAGTCATCCCTTTTAAAGAAGAGCAGTAGGCTGAAAGGATAAGTCAAAAAGGTAAGGCAACATTCTATAATCGTCAAACCTGAGAAATGTTCGAAAATCCAAAACTAGGGTTGCCCGACCCGGGGACCGTACCCGGGACCCCGAGATTTTGGTCCGGTATTTAAACCACTAGACCAAAGGGGCTAATATTTAAGTGCATTATTATAATTATTTAGGCAGGCCCATCAGTGGACTTATGTCTAACCTGAGACTATGGACTTCCCGTCCCCAGAGAACAGAACGGCGGAGCATACGAAGTTGGGCACAACAATACGCAGCAGCTCCTGGCACGTCTGCAAGCACCACACGCGCACCGAACCCGCGCCCGCCGTCGCGAACACACCCGACATGCCACTGCAAATATCGACAAATTCTAAACTTTGCATTTTTGGCTCTCACGTTGTTGTCATCATCATTCACTTGCCTTATTCCGAGGTCATCTGGGGTCGACGAAGTATGTTTTCTTCCACTTCCATACAATCCCATCAGTTGACATCGAGTCGTCCACCCCATTCTCAAACATACGACTATCCTTTTTGACACAATTCATCCATCTCTATTTAGGTCGCCCTCTACCTGTCCATCTATCAACAGTCATATGTTGTTGTGACTGTTTTAAAAATGGGACTGAAGTGATTCCTTTCGTAACTAGTAGGTACTACTGCCGATTACAAACTTTACACACAGTTTTAACAACTTGAACGTTGTCAGGGATGAAGAAAAATAAGACACAGAAAGTATTTCAGAAAGATAAAGTGCGTTTTACATTACGCCATTCAAGATGTAATTAGTGTAGGTCGCCAGCTCTGAAGTCCCGGGTTCATTGCTCGTACAGGTCAATGTAGAAAAATCTGTTTCTATATTTTACGGGCTCTGGGTGTTTGTGGTAACTTTATTGTTTCTTGTTTTCTATAAAAAAAATTGCTTTATTTATTTATTTATAAGATCTCGTGTTTTTTTATTTTTATTTTAAATAAGCAAGGCGTTGCACATACGAAATACGAAATCCATTTTAGAATTATACTAAGACTCCACTGTCCCTTCGTCTGCACCAGGCTGTATTTCATGATCCGTGGTAGCTAGACAGTTGAAATTTTCATAGAAGATGTATTTTTGTTGCCGATATAACAAAAGATACTAAAAACATTCTGTTTTTATTATTTAAAGGGGACTCCCTTACAACAAACGTGATTTTTTTACCGGATTTTTATAATGACAAAAGGTTGACGCTTGGAATATTAACATAATATTTTGTTGAATATGCGCGATGATACGGGTGACGCGGTACCGATCGTTGTGGACATTTTTAGGGACGCCTATGTTATATCCATCAGTAGGCGTCGTTAGGCCGAGATAATAATAATACACCGTGAAATTTTAGTGGTTGTTTTCCCGCAGTAAAATTATTCTATCTTAGTAGTACAATAATATAGATGTGTGCAGTTTTTTTTATTCAAATAAACAAAATAGCAGTTTCACGATTGTGATAAACGAAACTCGAAAGCAACCTCGAACCAATGGTACCAGCCGCGCCGCAGCCGGTCACCGGCCGGGGTCATTGCCCCTCGCGCGGTGCAGTTTATGCTATATTACTTAGTGCGTAGAGCTTCTTTTGCTTTGAACATTGATTTCGTGCATCAAGCAGTACCCAAACACGTCACATTTAAGATACTATCGTACCTCACGCTTTTGAGTTGATGATTATTTTTTTGATTAGTTGAGAACAACAATATCTTTATTTTCAAAAAATAACTCGCACGATTCGATGGTGCTACTAAAGGTAAATCGTTCTGTTGCGGGAAAACAACCACTAAAATTTCACGGTGTATAATATAATATGACATGCCTTACTAGGCCACACAGAGCCATCTAGTCCCAAATTAAGTTACTATTAAGTACCCTGTCGTATGGGGTACTAGACAATCGATAAACTTACTTATTTACTTTTTTTTTGTAAATCCATACTTATAATACATAGAAAACACCCAGACCAGTACAAACAGACATGTTCATGCACACAAATATTTGTACTTGAGATCACTAAATATTTGAGATGATGATGAAACTTACCGTGGGAAAGCTATATCATTTATAGCGCATCGATGACACGTCACAACAAGCACCGGTGCGAAGGTAGTCAAGTTGACGGCGTATATCTCGCTGGTGCGCGTGCCGGCGAGCAGCAGCCGCTTCTCGCCGCGGAGGGACGGGGACTCCATCAGCTCCAGGGACGTGATGCTGCCGTCCAACCGTGTGCTTTTCAACTGGAGGATTAAGGGTTAAGGAGATAGGCAGAAGCGTGGCTTTGGGTAAAAGTAATAATACATAGACAAAAAATTAAAACCTCTATTTGGTTTCAAAATCGAATATACCAAATTCTTGTATAATAGTGTTTGTTATCGAACTCCTACGAAACGGTTCAACCAAAAGAATAAGTCGTAAACTAAGAATTCCGGAAAAAGGAAGGTTCCCTTGGAATAGGTTCCACACGATATTGAGAGAAGTAATTCGAGCAAAAGAATTTTCTTACAAAATAAAAAAGGGACTTTGAGCTATACTTTATTGCACAGGAAAATCATTGTAACACCGGACAAACTACTAAAAACTTATCAGTGGAAATACACAACGAAAAAAGATTTAATTAATAATTTACCCTTTTTTTTTTTAAATTAATAGACTCAGGCGTTACTTTGCGGAAATCCATAACTAATTATGGATTTAGAAAATTATTTTGCTAATGATTTCCGCTTGTTAATATACCGGCCTAGATACCTTCACCACACTACCCGCACTAACACTGATTGAGCAAGCACTATTTCATGCAGGAAAACCGCCCGCCCTCCCTCAAAAATGCATGCAGTACAGTTAATGCAATTATTAGTACCCAACACCAATATAATAAAAACCTCGACGCGTTGCGCCACTTCACGTGGCATCCTCAGGAGATGTTGTCGCCTTCGCTGCGCTCCGACGACTAACTACTTAGTCGTGGGAGCACTAATAATTGCATTAACAGTACTGCATGCATTTTTGAGGGAGGGCGGGCGGGTTTCCTGCATGAAATAGTGCTTGCTCAATCAGTGTTAGTGTGGTGCAGGTGCTTCCTCAAATCAGTGTTAGTGCGGGTAGTGTGGTGAAGGTATCTAGGCCGGTATATTAACAAGCGGAAATCATTAGCAAAATAATTTTCTAAATCCATAACCTTTTTTTTTAGTTGAAAGATAATCCTTACTAATATTATGAATGCGGAATTGACTTCGTTTGTTTGTAGCTTACAAGCCTAAACAACTGAACAAAGATAGACTAATAAGACTAGATCAGACATTGAGAAGGGAAATGGGCTATTTTGTATACCACAGCTAGACACAGATTTATAACGAGTAGTTCACGCCACACATGTAGCAGAGCAGCGGGCGAAAAACTTGAATAATCCAAATTCAATGATGATACCGTATTATTTATTATCTATGGGAAAGTCAACTAGTAAAAAAGTTAGAAAAACCTTGAACTACACGCTACGATGTGCAACGAACTTACTGCTTTGAAATAAGGTTTGCTCGGGTTGACGATCTTGCCTTTCGGAAATTCTCCTTTCCAGTTAATCTCGTCCAGGAGATCGATGGTGCCATCGCCAGAGCCAACGATGAGGCACCCATCATCCATTATTAGGATCGACTCGATACCTGAACATGATTAAATAAAATCAAACATTTACTCAAATTGAGCTCTACCTGTATGAGCCATACTCCTTACGCCTAAGTATATCCTAGAGAGAGATATACAGAGCCAATAAACAGACGTGGTGTAACGGAGTGCTTCTACAATGTCAAATAATAACCTTATTTACCTCCTGTTTTCTTGAATTAACGCGAACATTGAAATGAAAGATACGAGTAGGTTTACGAATTTGAATTCGCGTATATCCTACTATTTTGTTTTCAATAATTATTACCTTACCTTCTATAATACGAATAACACCTTAGCCTACTCGTGACCGCCAACGCTGTAAAGTCTTCGAAATCGGTCGGGAAAACCACATAAAAATTTAAAAGAATTCGCATAACCCATGTCATATTCGTTAGATGTACAGTGGAGCCTCGATAATCCGAACTACCAAAAATAACTTTGTTTTGCATAGTGTTTGTATGAGGGACAAAGTTATATTTGCGGTTGTTAAAAATGTGCTATTTCTCAAAAACTACCGGTTTGATCTCGTTCAAACCAATTTTCGTTGTAAGTTTTTATTAAGATCTACATTATGTATTTTTTCCAAAATTTTCACTTGCTTAGTTTAAAAGTCAGAGGGCGGGGGGGGGGGGGGGACACCCATTTTACCACTTTGGAAGCGTCCATCTTCTAAACGTTATACTTTTGGAAAAAATAGTTTTAGAAACCTTTATATCATTTTATAAGACCTATCTATAGATAACCTATAGGCAGGTACGCGTAGATTTGAGTAAAAATGTTTTTTTTTGTTTTAGTTCTATGTATGGGAAGCTCCCCTTAAATCATTATTTTTTATTTTTTCAAAGTCAGCAGTCAACAGGATACACCTATCTACCAAGTTTCAACTGTGTGATGCTAATACTTTCAGAATAAAGTGGCTGTGTAATACGGACGGACAGACGGACGGACGGACGGACGGACAGACAGACAGACAGACAGACAGACAGACTTGATGAATCTATAAGGGTTCCGTTTTTTTGCCACTCGGCTACGGAACCCTAAAAACAACCCCTGTTCAGACTGACGGACCACAAAACACTTACTTAGTCATAAAAGAATCCATTTTAGTTTAGGCGGGTTCAATTTATTAACCAAAAATAGCTTGTGAATAAGAAATTTTCTAGACGGTTAAAGCAGAAGTTACTATTAAACGCCCGCCCGGCATGCGAGGAGATGCGGGTTCGAGTCCCGCCTAAGACAAAATTTTTCAAGTTTATATACTGATATTATAAGTGCAATTAAGTTGCTAAAATATCAAATAAAGTAGAAGTTACTATTGTCAACAAATTGCGTCTTTAATTATGATGATTTGGGTACGGTACGGTCGCGGTATAAGAGAGATCGGGGCAGTCGGCAGTTCGGATTAGCATGAGTACGGATTATCGGGACGAAATTTTAACCACTTTCCAAAATTTTTATAGGCGTTCAGTATCGTATTTAGAGCCCATTTATGAAGTGAAAAGTGCAAATCAAGTTTTCACCCGACAATATTTTTCGCAATATACTTTTCAATTTTTACGGTCCTAGGGCTGATAAGGTATAAAGGGAAAATCAAAAACTTATGAGTAGTATCGTAATGAATAAATGACATGCGAATCGAGTAAAAAAAGTGTTGCTAGGCGGCCGTAAAAAAAATTATAGATTTTTTGCGGACATTTTCAAAGTGCTTTATCTTGATATTTTTGTACTGGGCTATACCAAAAGAAAAAATACGTCTACTGTTTTTTTGTCTCGTAGATTGATATATTGAAAATTGGGAAGGTGGGAAGGTGGTGGAAGGTTAAAACTTCATCCTGTATATTTAAAAAATCCGTAAACTTGTGTTACATTTCAACCTGTGGTTAACCTCGTAAAATCTAGCGTGTTTCAATACGACACAAAGCGCTAAACTAAGTACATATAAGAGGGAAAACAGAGTCCATACCCTGGCTATAGCAGACTGCCTCTGGTTTTTTGCCCTTCTTCCACGGGCCACACTTGGCGAGGCAACCCAGCATAGACGGCTTGCAATGCGCCACAGACGCCTTCGGATCAGGAGGGTAGTTGATTGAAAACTTTATCATGTCGCCGGTGCTGAAGAAAATTTAAGTTATTTTATTTCTCCTAAGTATTAGTTAGACTTTACTATAGTAAATAATAATAATAATGAAGTCTTTTATTCGAAAATAAGATATTCAATTATTTCTTATACTACCGCACTCTTATTTAGATATTTTAAAAATTAAAATTATTGGCGTATTTGGTGCTTATTTAATAAATAAATAAATTATAAATGTGGACAACATCACATACAATTTGAATAACTAAACCAGAAACAACGAAGGTACCACAAACCCAGACCTGAGAAAATGTAGAAAAACACTTTTTTTGTACATTGACCCGTCCGGGAATCGAACCCGGGACCTCGGAGCAGGCGACACCTTGAAAATCGGTGTGTACGCCACTCCGCCACGGAGGTCGTCGTAGGCAAAGGCCTCCTCCAAGCTACTCCATTCTGCTCTATCTCTTTGGCTACTCTACTGCATGGTATGCCTGCAGCCTGCCTGATATCATCGTTCTATCTTTCTTGATGTCTGCCTCTTTTCCTTTTTCCAAGAAAAGGTCCCTTGTATACCAATGGGTAATTACTTTGCTCCATTTGTCCTTAGTAAGTACTCTTACTAAGAACTGCCAAAATATGGTTGGGTGTTTGTTACTCAAACACGCAAGAATGAATTTGTAGTAATCAGAAACAACGAAGATACCACAAACACCCAGACCCACGGAACTACGGAGAAAAACCCATTTTTTCTATATAGACCCGTCCGGGAATCGAACCCGAGACCTCAGAGCGCTACCTTGAAAACCGATGTGCAAGCCACTCCGCCACGAAGGTCGTCGAGGCTGATGACGATGATGTTGGGTAAGTATACTCACGTGGTCCCAGCGTATCCGTAGGCATCGTCGCTACTGATAGCGATGCAGCGAACACTCCTGCGCAGCTTGCCCAGGGTCACGTCCACCACGTCAAGATTCTTGGACTCGGCTCTGATGTTCCACACTCGGAGATTTGCTGGAAAATTAGGCTTTCTATTGTGTATTGTGGTGGTGGTACTTAAAAAGTACTTACGTTAAAATCATAATTTGAAATACATACTTCTGTTTATTCATAGTACTTTTGTTTTTATGACTTTTCGAAATTTCAGCACAGTTGCAAGTGCCATCATCACGGAAGAACTAAGTAGGTACTCAGTTCTTCCGTCATGATCTTGCAAGCGTCACCGTCACAGTAGAATTTACTACTCAGTTCTTCAGAGATCAAGGTGCAAGCAACAGTTTCGACATACCGATCGGGAACTCATAAAAATGGTATAAACCCCGGATCAATCAATCAATTATGATTTCATGGAAGTTTAAATCAATTATGATTAGCCCACCATCATAAAAATCAAACAATTCAACACTCACAATCTCCTCCGGTAACGAACGAGTTGACTCTACAATTGAGCGCGGTGAGGGTCATGGCGTCGCCTGTAGTTAGCTTCGCCGCCGCAGCAGTCCCCGTGGCAGCACCGGCGAAGCAGTCCCACAGGACCACGCACCCGTCATCGCGGCCGCCGAGCGATATCATGTAGCGTTCGTCTGATGAAAACGCTAACGCTTCTACGCGGACCTATACATTAAAATGGTACTTAGGTAACTTCTTATGGTACAACTAGCTGTTGCAGCGACTTTTTGGGCGTACAATTATAAACATGTAAATTTTTTTCAGAATACGCAAGCCGTTTTGTAGGAGTTCGGTAAAAAAGACTGTCATACCTGCCCTGTCTAACTTAAAGCCTGTTCCACAATAAAAACTACTTTCAGAAAAACTTGGTAGAGCCGCTAGACCTCTTAGGTCCGGCTCTGTCGCAATTTTCGTATTCAGTAAGTACCTATGTTAATTATAAATTTGATAAATTTAATATTAGTACGTTATACGGTTTTTGATATTTGGGCGAAGAGTGAACCTCAATAATTATAACCTGTTTATCGGAGCATTTCATGTCGCATATTACAGGCCTCTTTAGTGACTTGTTTCTACGAAATGTTACTACAGAAGCCAGGATTAACGGTTTAACATACTTTCAAACTCACGTAAGTACAACAACCTATTAAAACTCCTTAGATCCACGGCAATTTAGAATAGTCCCGTTTCCATTGACCCGATTTGGAATCAAACACGGGACCCTTGCGTATTTGCGGAACATGCATTGCACCACTACTAAGTACTTAACTTACTTACTACCAATAACATTACTAAAACATAGACAGAAACAGAGAGGTGCCACTTGAAAGGAGAGATTTTGCACTAATTGCTACCTTTGGCAGGCGGGTGTAGAGAGAGGACGCTGCTGTCCGTTTTCTTCTTGTAGTAGGTACTCCTTTAGTAGCCTCTAAGGTCACCCATAGTAATATAAGGGGGTTGCTATATGATTTTTATGTGTCGGTCGGCACCACACTACTCGCTAAACATAGTATTTCCAACACAGTACTTCAATAACCTAGAACAATATCCTAGTTACCTTATGCAGCTCATGGCTTCCTAACAGCGATTTCTTCTTAAAATCCCACAGCTTAGCAGCGGCCTTGAAGCCAATGTGGTTGATTTGGCCTGACCCAACGAACGTGCCTTTAGGGGAAATTGCGACTGTGGAAACGCTGTTCGAGTGGCCGCTGAGGAAGTACATCTTCTTAGTCTTCCACTCCTGGATGCAGACTTTATTGCCCATCGGGTAGACGATATGCTCTCCATCTGGATGGACCTTGAGACCGCGGATGGCGGATCCTGGAATATATTTAAAGTGAACTAAATACGATACAGGTTGTCTGTGTCCAATGCTGCGTTTAGGCTTAGTTCGCGATCTCTACTCACAAAAAAAAAAAAAAAACGGCCAAGTAAAGTATCTTAATTAAATTGTCCACAGTCTAGCTGTCATGGTCTACGAGATACAGCCTAGTGGCAAACGGACAGATGGACAGTGGAGTCTTTAGTAAAAATAACCCGAAGGGTTAAGACGAGTTTTTACCCATTAGGTACCGAACCCCTAAAGCTCTAAACACTGTTAGGTACAGCAAAATGGTGGACCCCCTATCACCAAATGACGAGTCTAAGGCGAAAGTCGTTGGGAGCCGCTGGGTGGCCATACCATAGCAATGCGCGTCGTTTGGCCGTGATTAAGGCATACATAAATATGTCATACATTTAATTTGACCATACGGTCAAAGAATAAAATATAGCCAATTAGCCACACTTGCTTGCAAATGGTTCTCGTAATTGTTGGATAGGTCACAAGATTTGTATTTACCTTGGTCTATGATTTTATTCAAATCGAGACTCCTAGCGCAATCTGTCGTAATATTTTGAAAAGAATTCGGGAGGACATCAAAATTTCTTGATTATGGAATAGCGATTGGTACTATAGTTTATTACTTTCCCTATGATTACACTTATAGCGGGGAAAACAAAGTTTGCTGTCTGAATTGTTAACTTTTATGACAAGTACAGAGTTAGGTAGGTACCTAGTACCTACCCACATCGTCTTTAGTTTATTTTTTTAACTCTACGTTATTCATCTTTTAGCAGCTGCAGTAGCAGTCAAGTTTAAGAGATAAGCGAGCGAAACTGTCAGCATTGCCAAAGAAACAGGTCAAAACAAACAAAGAACGTCATTAGTTACATGTAATTACAAAGTTGAACTATTTACTCACCATCAAATCCAATAATTGCATAAGTTTCCAAACTTTTTACGTCCATTGCTATTTGCTAAAAGTAGGTACTTCCTTAACAACAAAGTAAAACTGTAGAGTAAATAAAAAAATACGACACACCAGTTTGCTAACTTTGAAGTTTGTTATGACGGTTGCTAGGCAACTGATAGCATTGTCAGTTTCTGACTTAACTATTTGAGAGAAAAACTTTTTTTAATATTTAAAAACTATTGATTAGATTTACCTATATTTTCTATAGATAGTGAGAGAGAGCGTTATTATTCTAAGGTGAGAGCATCATTGAACAATAATAATTGTAATCACTGAATTTTCATGAGTTTCATCATGTAACTTTTTTCCTAACTGACAAAAAAATAGGTTTTGTTTTTAAAACTATACATTACATACTGGGAATTTTTTTTTAAGGAGCAGTAATGTAAAATAAATAACTTGATACACAATATTAGTGACAGACAGAAAAACGTCTTCACCAAATACCAATGCTTGTTTAACTTAGTTTTATTATTATCTTTGAGGTTGCTTTTGCATTAGGAAAGGTATGATATTAGCTGGTTATATAAACTTGGACATTAAGAAGTCATTTTTGACTATGGGACTGCAGTGATCTGCTTCTTATATTGTTTAATGATATTTAGGAAATATAATTTTTATTTGGTTCTATGTTAAAAACTAAAAATCAAGTTATGCTAATTTAACGCTTTGAACCCCAAGAGACAACCGGTTGGTACGATAACAATTGATTTTAATTGTGTCTGGAATATTGATCGTCAAAGGGTTAACAAAATCCATATTAAAACAAAAAAATATTTACAAAAGCATGTATTAAATCAGTTCACAAGTCAGGCACATAATTAAGTTTACATAAAACAATTCATTATTAATTAAATTTGTCAATATACACTTCACTTCCTCCCGAGGCACCGCCTCTTCACTAATTTTGCTTTCTCGTCAATCTGCTCTTTAGATAACTCCGCAATCCTTTTCGTCTCATTTATCATGTATTGTTTTACAATTGAAAGAAACTCTGACAGCTGAAACAAATATAAAATATTATTGTTTACTTGAATTTTTTAATTTTAAATATTATTGTAAAGCAGAGGTATTGGTTTTTTCCAATGTTTCATATACTTCACAGTGTTCATGGTCATGGGACACACACTGTAAAGTGTTCATACTTTTCATTAAATTCAAATTATGACTCTCACTGTTCTTCTTGTATTTATTTATTTATTGCATTTTGTTTACAAAATAAATGTCACAAAACCCTGTAAGGGTTTAAGCAAACAGGCTTAAATAAGCTCTTAAACATAAGCTTAGACAAAGTTTTGGCATTGGCCATAAACTACAGATAAACAGATATAGTTTAGGTAAAAATAAAGACGAACAAGCAAAATTGACCCACGTCCTACAGCAAGGAGTAGTATCTCAAAAAATAGATAAAATGAGGTATAGAAAGATAGGGTACTTTAAAAATCCATCCTTACAGTCTAACATATAAAAAATTGCTATGAACATTTAGTTAGGAGAAAATGTCCAAAATATATGTTTCTAATATTTAATAATTATAAATATTTATTTATTTATTATGAGTTTATAGAGTTTAAAAAATAAAAAAACTGTTTTTTTACCTAACTTTTTATTTACACTCGTACATACATTTATTCAATTTCAACGTCTCTTAATACATCATTTAGGAACTATAAATAGATGTGTTACTTTTCGGATACTGTTACTGTTTTAAAATGTTAAATCTTAGTTACCTATGTGATTTTGTTTTATCTGTCTTGTTTTCTTCAATGTCATAGTAACATTTTTGTATGAGGATAGATTTCAACTTGGATTTAAAGATTTTGATAGTGGATTGTATAAAGTTGGAAGAAAGTATTCCTACACTCTCATATTACAATAAAATGAAAATGCATGAAACTTTTTTAATATTATATGTTACAAATAAATCAAGTGTTTTTTTTAGCTTTTATTACTGAAATGATGTTTTTAATTGTTGACATTTATTACCTATTCTTGAGTAGTGAGCAGATTTTCTATTTATATGGTTTTGCCATAATTGCCATATACATATGTAGTACATAGAATTTGTTTGATTATTAAGATTTGACAAAATGGGGTAATGATAGAATGTTCTTCTGTATTTAAAACTATAAACCGACTAACATTTAAAATTATCGTATGGGTCTAGTGAGACTTGTATGATAATTTTGAATGTTTTCAGTAGCAGTAGCATAAACAGAGGTTAATGCTCAACATTGATTGACAACATCACATGATTAATAATAGGTTACTGCCACAAATTTACAAGATATTATAAATTTCAATCTTGTTAAATTAATTAACGTCTGGTATTCCGTAAAAACAATACTCCTGCTTGTGTCTACTTAATGGAATAGCGAAATTCAAATAGTGAGTTCGCTTGATAATTAATTTGTTAACTAAGAAAACCAAGAGAAATAAATAATATTAGACAAACTAACTTACCAAGAGATCGTCTTCTTTCTTGCCTATCTGTACAAATGCACATTTGGCAGCGTGGCTCTTGTGTTCAGCCCAGGGGTCGTCATTCGCTTCCCACCCATCTAACTCTTTACCACACAGAAAACACTTCGCGGCATCAGCATCATCCTTGCAAGTAGCAACTGAATAAAAACCCGCCTCAGCCATGTTCTGCACGTTACATTTGTTCTTATCAGAGAAAGGCCAGTTCTTAAAGGTTTTTATTCTGTCCTCTACTAAATAATACGATGCACTCTCCATTTTAGTAGTACTTTTCTCGAGCATTTATTTTCTAATACAAACAAACAAGCAGTAAGCACACAATTGTAAATATCAGTTGGCTTTGAAGTTTGACAACACTTTGAATTTAATTTGTTTGCGTTTCGTTTGCAGCACGTCAAACTTCCCGTCAATGTCAAATTTTTACAGTGCATTTCCGACTTTATCTTGTAGCATTAAAGATTAAAATCAATGTATATATTTCTTGGTTGATCGACTTTATTTGACCGATCCGTCAATGGAAAACATTTGAACATTATTTTAGCTTTGGAGAAAGCATTTTGGTTTTGAATCGATAATCACGGTTATCGATTATACAAAATAAAATATAAAATCATCCATTAAAATTATGAAAAAAATAATATGATAACTGTGGTAACAAAACCGTTTGTTGTAACTTGGTTGTAACACAAATCTCGTGTTGAGTAGGCGAGAACAACGGCATCTGGGCATGAGAACTGTAAGTTAGACATCTCGTGATGCCAAGGATGGTCTTTATGTTCTATGCTACTAACCTAGCATTTGTATAGTGTAAAACCCTTAAGAAGATAAATACACCTAAACAGTTCTGAGTTCCATAAAGTTTTTTAAGCTTTCACCATCATAGCAAAAATAGAATTATTACTAATTTTACCCTTCACTCGCTCAACTTATTACTTTACTAATGTGATAGATAAGAATCGAGTAACCCATTCCGATCTTATCTATAAACAAAAAATCGATTGCTCGCTCGGTCTGTATACTCATTCTCTACTTCTCTAGTTCCTGGTTGTTCATTCTATTGCATGCTCGTAGAAACTCATTCAATTTTGTGCATTCGTTCATGTCAAGTCGCCGCGCAGCCAATGAAGCACCAGAAATATTTCGATTATTTTCGAACGAATGCATGCATGCAAGTTGAGCAATGTCTGCCGCGATTTGACCCGCGAGAACCGTATTTACGCAAAATAGAGTAGATTTTATCAGGTTGATTACAGTTATTGATATAACAAAGTTACCTTAGATACTTTAGTGTATAAGATAATCAAAGTTCTTCCAAAACTATCAAAAAACGAACTGAAGTGCCTAATTCTTACAGCGACCTTTTGTTATCCTAGTTAGACAAGAGCCTTTCATTTGTTTTTGTTAGTGTTTTGTGTCTTCCAACGGGTCTTGCGATGGTCCGAGCTGTTTTCTAGCATCGTCTAGTCGAGTACAGTATTTTGGTAAGTATTATTTTATTCAGTATATTTTTAGAAACTTTCTGATCCATATTAATCACATGTGGGCTATTTACTTTGTTGTTGTAACAGCTGTATTTAACTTAATTAACATAATTCACACTTCATACCGCTTTCCAGTTCGAGTATATTCTTGTTGCCACCTTGAAATGCAATTTGTTTAAAATTAGATTAGAATACATTAAAACTTTCTACTTTGTAGTACCGTAAATATATCTAATTTGAACCCATAAACAGAAAGCAGCTATTTATTGTAATACTATTGAGTTAACCCAAA